>OVBA01006575.1:0-16626 GCA_900406435.1 Lepidium aucheri
AATGATATTTAAGAACTCTTTGTTCTTTTCACCCATTGTTTCGATGTTGAATCCATTCAATCGAATATCTTTAAAACTTAGCAAGCTCCTTTTACAGCTGGGTGAATATAAAGCATTTGATATCTCAAGATGCGTCCCATTGGGTAAAACCACATGGGCTGGGTCGTAGCCACTAATCAGATTAGAGACACCCGCTATGGTGTTTATGTTTGCACTTTTCATGATCAGATTCGAAGTATTGTCTATCTTTTNGATCTTTTTAAAATAGTGTGACTCGATCCACTATCCACTACTAGAATGTTCTTGTCCTCACTCATCTATATATAGACAAGAACCTTGTTTTAGTACTTAGCATATTTATGTTTGTTTTGTTTGTTTTGAAACGCAAATATATAAATAAATAAACGCAAGAAATAAGCATTCAAAGNGTTTCTTTTGAACACTAATATATAAATAAATAAACTCAAGAAATAAGCATTCAAAGCAAACAAAACAACCAGGTCCAAAACAAATATCAAGGTCACAAAAGCAAAACATAAAAACCAAAAACAAGTTCAAAACATAAAGCCAAAAACATAATAATAAGACATATCGATTTATACTCCTCTTTGTCTTTCAAAAAATCTGCTGTCTCGTAATCCATCAAGTCATCAGTCTCATGGTCGAAGTCTTCTTCGCCATCGTGATGCACCGCATTAGCCTCAGGATTCTCTTTTTGGTAGAGATCAACAAGATGTTTGGCCGTTCTGCACGTTCTTGCCCAGTGGTTTGTCATGCTGCATCGTAGGCAGACTCCTCGCTTGAGCTTTTGAATACCGCGGCCTTGTCCGCATCCTCCACCATAGCCTATGTTAGGTCTGGGCCGGTTACCGTGGGCCTCATAGCCTCCACGTCCCCGGCCGCGGCCGTTTCTTGGGCCGGACCACTTACCGCGTCTGTGACCTCTGTGCATATGGTGCGCTTCTCTAGACTCCGTGGGCTCTTTCTTTCTCTCAACTCCATTCGCCTCAGGTAATGGAGCTGCCCCAGGAGGCCTCATAGCAGTGTTCTTTACAAGTAACTCATTGTTCTTCTCAGCGAGAAGTAAACAAGAGATCAAACTTGAGAATTTCTCATAGTTTCTTTTGCGGTACTACTGTTGGAGTACTGTGTTACTCGTGTGCATAGTGGACAATTTCTTTTCCAACATAGCCTTATCGGAAACCGTCTCTCCACACAATCTGAGGATTGCCATAATCTTAAAAAGGGCGGAGTTATACTCCTCCACGGATTTGAAATCGTGGAACCTCAGATGTTGCCAGTCATATTGGGCTTGTGGTAACAACACAGTCCTCCGGTGATCATAACGATTCTTTAATTCAACCCACAGATCCAAAGGATCTTTAACTATGAGGTACTGGTCCTTGAGAGGTTCCGCTAGGTGATGGCGTATTATTGCCACCGCACTGAATCGATCCCTGACCGGGGCATTACCGCCATTTTCAATGGTGGCGCCTAGTCCTTTGGACTGTAAATGGATTTCTATATCCAAGGCCCACTTGAGATAATTCTCTCCTGAGACTTTGAGTGCAGCGAATTCAAGTTTTTTTTTTTTAAGAATGAATCTTATGTCTTATTAATGAATGAGAGTTACAATATATATATACAAGACTAAGGACATAATACAAGTAGAATATGGAAAACCCTAATGACTAATGGAAAGTAGTGTGTAGGATTTCTCCATTGGACTTCAGTCTTGTGTCTTGTAGTGGGCCGGTTATGGAGTCCATCTATATAGTTTATAACATAAGCAGGTTTTAATCTAACCAAAATTTATATTATTATTTTTCATTATAAAATCAAAAGTTTAAATTTATATAATATATAAATATAGTTCAAACTCTTAAATTTATAAAATATGTAAAATAATGTATACTCTAAATTTGGATAACATTGAAAAAAATAATTTGATATATGTCTTCTATAATCCATTAACATTATAAGTAATTTCAAAATAATATCTCAGCAACAATATCAAAATATATATGAAAGTTGTAATATGTGAAATTTAAACAAAAAGATTCAAAAAAAAGATAGCATTTTATAAAATATATAATTTATTATAAAATATATTATATATGTATATGGTCATTTCGATTAACATACGCCAAAAACGCAACTCAAATCAAGAAAATTAACATAATTATCAAATCCAAATCTAACAGTAAAATAAAAACATTATAAATCAATACAAATAACTATATATGTGTATTTTCACGTATAGAATATATGCAGATATACATATGGTCATTTAAATTAGCACAGGTCAAGAACACATCATAGATCACAAAGATTTAGCATATATTATCAAATACAAATCAAATAGTAAAATAAAAAGACTAAAAAGTATTGTCACACCTAAAAATTACTATATGTATATTTTCACATATAATAATATATATACACTCAAAAATATATGCCTTGCATATATATATGTATAGTAATGTGCATATGACTAGAGAAGCTTAAGAAGAATTCAATAAGAAAGCCCTAAAAAAAATTTTATAACATAAATATTATATAGTTAAAATATATATATATATATATATATTGATAAAACAAAACAAACTTAAAATAATGACTAACTCATAACTTTTTTTCTTTTTGTTTCAATAAACTCTTTCACAATCTTCACGTATTCAAGATTTCTAACTAATTCTCTTTCTATAGATACGATAGTTAAACCATTCAATATTTTTTGTGACATAGTTGATCACAAATAAGATTTTATCAATTTTAGCTTTGAAAAACTTCTTTCTGCTAAGGTAACTAAGACTATGATCGTTAACAAAATTCGATAAGCAATCCTTGAGTTTGGATAACAATTTCCATTCCTTTCAAGTAGTTCAACACTTCAGTGGGTTTCTTGCAGTCCTCTATACAAATCACCCTCTATAACATCTGAATGATTTTCATGTTTTAAAAAGACTTCAAGATAGTATAAGATATCTTCAAACTATCATCACTTGCTGACTTCAATTTCTGTAAATCAAATAGGAAACCAAATTTTTGTTTGTACTTCTGACATTGCTCAGACCTTGTCTAAAGAGAACAAAGAGTTTGATCAATGATTTGGATGAGATAATTTATTCTAAAGCTCTCTTCTAGAGATAAATTCACAGTTTCATCACCTATCACTAATTCTTCACCAAACATTTTCTTCATTTTTTATGACAAATTTTTCCTTTGTGTGAAATATAGCTTCAATTCCATAGACTCTATGAGCATTTGATTGTGTACTCTCAAAGCTTGTATCTCTATAATTTTGTGGAAAAGAGACAACTTCTTTTAACTGGGAGACAACAACTCTAATATTCATGTCTTCTGACTCCAAAATCTTGCTTACAGTGTTGTCTACAAAGAGAACTTTATACCAAATCACGAGACACTAAAACCTCATAATTTCTAATCTCATGTGCTTCACTTGTTGCAAGACATTCTGCATCACTTTGGAATTTTGGATCATCACTAATCTCCGCTATATAAATTAGAGCATCTCTTATTTTTGGAGCTTGAAACATTATTGTCTTTACACATTCAACATGACTCTCCCATTGAGTTTGCGACAAATTTTTAACTGTTAAACCTCTCACCATATCTTCTAATATCTTCGATCACATATTGGAAGATTAAAATAGACACTAGATGCGCTGAATTATCCCAAAAACATGACTTTTTGACCAGTGGTTGCCATATCACAAAGAGCAAGATTAAGGCTATGACAATCACATAGTGTATAAAAGGCACAAGGATTAACATCAATAAATTTCTTTTGTACTCCTTTGTGTTTCCCCTTCATATTGGATCCATTATCATATTTTTGTTCTCTCACATCTTTCTAGGGATTCTTCTCTTTGTTGAGTTCTTCTTGCACATGCTTATCAATTGTTTGGTTCTTTTCCAGCTTCAATTCAAGTTTCATCCACTAATTCATGCATTTAATATGCACATGATTAGTCTCGTACTTCTTAAATCTTTCCAAAACACTTTTCCAGTCACCAAATCCCTTAGATGCTAGATGACTTGGATGTTTATCCCGAGTGAACAACTTACAACAAAAATAAAATATTTTATCTACTGTTTTTGAATAAACTAGGTAACCCTTATCTTGTTTCTCTCCATTACTCTGTTAGATAATATGAGTGGAAAAATATCGACCATTAGTCTTATCTCTTGGAAAGTTGAAATCAGTTGGTTGTCTTGCTGTAGGACCTTTTTCAACCATTATAAATCTTAGTCCAGGCTCAATTTATCCCTAAATTCCGGGATCATATATATTAAGAAGTCTATAATGCTCTTCAAATTCATCACTTTTCTAATCTATATTCATATGTGTCTCTTTGTCCTTTGTATTAAGGTTGTCATCATCTGCTATGTTAACATTCTCATCTTTTACTCTGTTAATATTCTCATCCTCCACTCGATCACTAGACTCATCATTGAGCTCCCTAGATTCATTCAAATTTCCGTGTTTCTTAAAAAACTTGATCAAAGAACCTATTTGCGATTTCACAAATGCATCTTCTTTATTTTGTCTTTCATGCGCTACCTTTGGATAATTCATTGAAGACAAGTTTCTAAAATTGAAAAGAAAAAAACTAAATCAACAATATTTTATAAAATTGAAATAAATTAATATAGAAATTTAAAAGAACTAATTAAATGACTTACAATTATGAAGGAGAAAAAATGAATAGATTCACAAAAAATCAATTGCTAGGAAATTTCTTTGTAATTTGTTTTTGTGTAAATAACTCTGAACGTGAGCATCTATTTTTTTGTCAACATAATACTCTATTATATTATAATACGGAGGGTTGACCTCAAAGTTACAACAAAACTGAAAACATAAGCTTATCCTCTAAAATTACGAGCGAGGAAGTCAGCTTTATGATTTAGAGAGCAAGAGATTACATGGATAGAAAACTTCTAAACGAACTCTTTAGTCTCAAAAAATCTTTTAGAAAAGAGGAGAAAGTAAGCCAGTCGTTAAGGTTAAAAACCATCTTCAAGACATCTGAGCTATCCGTCGCAAGATCATCCTCCAAACAATTGAGAGAGATAAGGTATTTCATTGCCCATAAGGGCACTTCTACTTCTGAATGCAGCTCTGATAGGCTCTTCGGGATTGACCTAGCCCCTTCATAAACACCATCCACTGAATCCGTGAAACAAACCCAACCAATCCTAAAGTAAGAATCTGAAGCACGCTAAGCCCCATCCACAAAACACCAATAACCAGTGAATGCATGATCAACCACCAATGGGCGAGTCACTCCATCCCAACAAAGGAACGAATCCACTTGACCAACAAGTGAAGAAGGTTCTAGATTTTTTTTAGCTTGAAACCATTCTGCCGCATCTAATTCAGCTTGATTGGTGAACAACTTTTCATTCCTTGCCTTCCAAATATGCCATAAAATCTATGGAAACACTAAATTATCAAAACGGTTCGATAATCTCCATGATAAATACTAAATATTTGTCCATAGAGAAAGACAAGGGAAGCAATTAATGGCTGATGGTATATTCGATAAAGCCCAAGTCTGAATTGCTCGAGAGCATTCAAATAATACATGGTTTATTGATTCTCCATCTTCTCCACATCAAACACAAGAGTTATCACAATTAATTCTTTGCTTCCTAACTTATCTTTTACTACCACACATCCTGAGACCACTTGCCAGACAAAATTTTAAATCTTTGCTGGATACTTCAACTTCTAAGCTTGTGCATGTAAAGTCTCAAAATTGGGACCCATTAATCCCACAACACTTAACAAATTCGAATCCTTAATCTTATAGCCTGATTTTTCTGTATAACGTACTGATTTAGAAAAATGCCATCCCGAGGAATCAGAACGCCAAAAACGTGAAATATGAATACCTAAAACTAATTTCACATCCTCCGAGACTAAGAATCGCCTCAAAGTGATTTCTCATCAAGATCTGGTAACTGAATCAATAAATTGATCAACTGTAAGAAACAGAAATATCCAGGGTTCAATTCCCCTTGCTAGTCTCGAAAAAACATCAGGAATCCATGGATCACGCCAAACTGAGGTTGAATGACCATCACCAATCCTTCTTATAATCCCTTTCCAATCCAATGCCTTTGCAGAAATAATACTTCTCGAACCATAAGATGGAGAATTAATTCTAGTTGTATCCATTGGACTACTATTCTTATAATAACGTCCCTTAAAGCCTCTAGCAAAGATGGAATTGGGGAAATCTAATAACCACAATAACTGCTTAGCAAGTAGTGCAATATTGAATTCCTCTAGAGTCCTGAAATCTAGGCCTCCGACACACTTAGGTTTGCATAGTTTCTTTTATTTTAACCAATGAATCCCTTTCGAGGTTTCCGAATTACTCCACCAAAAATTAGTGATAGCTGAATTTAATTTTAATATCACTGATTACGGTAGATGGAAACAAGACATGACATATGTTGGCAATGCAGTTAAAACTGACTGAATAAGAACTTTTTACCTCCCTTAAATAAAAATTTAGATGTCCAACTATTTATCATTTCCATAAGTTTCTGTTGCAGAAAGGAAAAAACATTTGTCTTAGTTCCACCTAAGCTTTCTGAGAGGCCTAGGTATGTTCACATACTCCCAGATTCTAAATACTCAGGATCCTAGAAATAACACACTTATTCTCCTCCAACACATAGTGACCAAAATGTATATAAGACTTCTCCAAATTAATATGTTGCCCAGAAATTTTTTCATGGTCATGAAGCATCTGTTTAATTGTAAAAGCCTCCTCTTGAGTAGCTTTACAAAATAAATAAACTATCATCCGCAAAAAAGATGAGAGATCTTAGGACTCGCTTTAGCTATAGCAATACCATTAATCTTATTCTCTGATTCTACTTTTCCCAAAAGCGAAATCAACACTTCAGTACATAAGTTGAACAAATACAACGATAAAGGATCCCCTTGACAAAGCCCTCTTTTTGGGATAATTTTTCCTTAAGGAGAACCATTAATTAGAACCGAGTATTCAACGGACCAATACAATGCATTACACATCGAATCTAATGGTCACTAAAACCAAATCGCTGAAGTAAATCCACAAACTCCCACTCTACTCTATCATAAAACTTGCTCATGTCTGCTTTCATAGCCATAAACTTGTTTTTGACAATCTTGTTTGTTCTTAGTGCATAGAACATTTCTAGTGCTATCAGAATATTATCAGAAATCAACCATCGAGAGACAAATGCTTATTGAGTTTCTGAAATTAATTTGGATAGACCTTTTTTAACCTCAGAAAAATAACCTTTGAGATTATCTTATATCTCACTTTACCTAAACTTATAGGCCTAAATTCTGTATTTTTGTAGGTCTTGCGATCTTTGGAATAAGACAATATTTGTTTTATTCATATTGTCATCAAACCGAGCATCTATTTATAAGTTTAAGATATCCATTTTGTATTTGAAAATTATTTTTCATTTACTTTTAGAATTAATTTTCTTTTTTATTATTTTTTCTATATCATCTATTTCAGTTTTCCATTTGTAGTGGAACAGCTCCACCAAACCATACAAATTCATAACTTTTCCATTTCTTCTTTTTTATTTCCTATTGTAAATTTTCTAATTTTAAAATCATAACCACTAGCGATATGGCTGCGGTGATTGGAGCTACGAAGCTATTCTGTTCAGATTTCATCCTTTTGGTCCTTGATTTCTTCGGGTCTCATGGTTCTAAAGTCTATGTGGTTCATTTGGTTTCCTATCGGTTGTTTACACGGCCACCATTGACGAAGGTTTCAAAGATTTTAATTTGGTGCCTCCATAGGGTTTCTTTGGTGGATCGTTGTAATGATGTTGTTTGGTCAGAATTTGGGTGTTAGGTCAAATTTTGCTCTAATATGTTAAGACCAGATGGGTTTCTACAATCAAGGGTTTTGAATTTTGAAATATTTTCCAAATCTGAATTTCAATCTGAGTTGAGTGGATCATTGGTTTGGTTCCGTAATTTTTATTGGGATGAGGCGGTGATGGATTCTTTGATCATCTATTTAAGATTTAGCCTAGTCTATTCACTTTCACATCTCACATCTTAACCTTTTCTCTCTGGTTTCGCTTTCTATTTTTTGAAGTCTTTGGTTTTTTGGTGGCAATGGCTCAATTAGCTCTAAGTGCAAAGCTCTCTATGGATAAGACCTCTCCGATCAAGGTACCTTTGACAACTCTGATATCATAAAGAGTCACGATCGTACTGTTATCGTTCGTTGCTTTAATCATGTTGTTCAAGTGGTGTCACAACTATTGATAATGCTTCCTAAGTTTTGGAGGATGGAGAAACGAGTGAGGGGATTAGATTTGTGGTTTGGAAATTTTTAATTCAATTTTGACAAGGAAGAGGATATCACTACGGTGCTTCAATTATGTCCATTCCATTTTGATGATTGGATGGTTACACTTGCTAGGTGAAAACCAATACTTGATGTGAACTTTTCATCAAAGATTACTTTCTGGATTCGTGTATTGGGGCTTCCAGGTCAATATCGTGCTCTGGTGACTTTCTAGGCTATTGGTGAAGCACTTGGGCATGTAACAGAGATTGATATGGAATTCGGTCTAGTGAAAGAAGAGGTTGATGGTTTGAAGCCTTTTGGTGTTTGACAGGATAGTTCAGTTTAGTGAGACTATCCAAGTACCGATAGGTTTTGAGTATGGGAGATTAGTCAGTTATTGTTGTGTTTGTCACACTCTTTGTATGCTTCTTTACTTGCCCATTAGTGGTGCAGAAAGAGGAGGTCAAAGTTGCAGATAATGTTAAGGGGGAGGTGGCTGGTAAACTGCAAAGTTATCGAAAAGCTGCAACTGGTCCAAGTGGTGTTTGAAGAGATAATGATCGTGTTCAAGGTGGTTTTGGTGGTGGCAGAAATAGGCTTCACTCTCGGTCATTTCATCACCGATTTTTTTATTTTCTAAGACCTACAAGTTCTCATGGTTCTATAACCAAGGTAAATGGCCAGTCAGCTCAGGTTGCATTGGATATGCAGGCCGATGAAGAAATTTTTTCTGCTCAAGTGTTTCCTCCGATGGAGTAAACCGTAGGTGGATCTGGTATTGTTTCCTCGGGTTTGGCAACCAGAACTCCTCAAACCCGATGAAAGCTATATCCAAAGCTTGTTGGCATTGATGTCTCACAGGGTAGTACTAATGCTTTGTGTGTTGCGGTACCAAGATTAGGTTTGGTTAATGATACAGAGATGGCAGGCGACGATGACTCCTTAGGTTCAAAATGAAAATCCGGGTCTGAAATGGTTTTTGAGAAAGAAGAGGGAGAAGTGGATATGGTAAAGAAAGTTGAAGAAGAATTCTCTAAAGTCAAGGTAATTTTTGGTAAACCAAAGAAAAACAAAGTAACATTAAAAATGTGTGGGGCTAGTTCGAAGAAATGTCAGGCTGAAAGTTTCTTATCTCCTCGACGTAAGGGCTCAAATTCAGGTAACCGAGTTTCTAAGATGCTTGAGGGGAGAAATGCTGTTCATGGTGAGGAATTAACCGAATATGGGGCTCGTGGTGCTACTAGAGTCGCTAAAGGTGATGAGTGTGGAGCTCATTCATCTGCTTGATTTCATATTTTTGATTTCTAATAAATAAAATTCTTTGTTGGAATTGTCAAGGAATCGGTAGCTCTTCTTCTTTTGGTTTTCTTAGGGATCTTGCTTTGAGTAATAAACCAGACTTTATTTTCTTGTGTGAGACAAAGAAAAATAATTTGTATCTAGAAAATTCAATTGCCAATTTGGGATATGATAATTTAGTTACGGTTGAACCTCAATGTGCAAGTGGTGGTTTGGCTTTGATTTTTTCAACAATTTTTATGATCATAATAAATTATAAGGATAAGAATATGATCGATGTAACATTGGCAATTGATGGTAAAAGATGCTTCATCACTTTTATTTATGGTGAACTAGTACAACGTCTTCGGGATGGAGTTTGGGAGCATTTGATAAGATTTAGTTTAACCTGTAATGATCCTTGGTCAATGGTTGGTGATTTTAACAAAATGTCGGGCAATCACGAGAAATCTGGTGGTTGGTTACGTAGTGCTTCTTCCTTCATTTCCTTCAACAATATGTTGTGTTTTTAAAGGATGGTTGAATTCCCGAATCTTGGGAATATTTGGTCCTAGAGGGGCATGCGGTCATTTGTAATTATGAGTTGTAAGTTAGATAAAGGATTTGGTAATATGGGATGGCATGCTAATTTCCCAAACATTTGATAAGGGTTGGTCAAGATATTGTGGTTTACTGATTAATAGAATCACTGATAAGATAGCAGATTGTAGAAGAGAAATTTCTTGTTGGCGAAAACAGAGTGTCTGCTGGGAAGGTGCGAACTAAGCACTACAAGTACATCCTAGACCAGCTTAAGAGTGATGACTCTCATTCGACTGATGAAATTTGAGTCGTAGATGCAAATCTACGTCAAGCATATAAGGATGAGGAATTGTATTGGAAACAGAAAAGTCGAAATTGTTTGTTGCGAGAAAGGGATCCTAATACACAATTTTTCCAGGCTCTAACAGCGCAAAGGCGGGAAAAGACTGAGGAAGTTTGAGTCGTAGATGCAAATCTAAGTCAAGCATATATGGATGAGGAATTGTATTAGAAACAGAAAAGTCGAAATTGTTGGTTGTGAGAAGGGGATCATAATACACGAACTTTCCACGCTCTAACAGCGCAAAGGCGGGCAAATAACAGGATAGTTGGTCTGTTTAATAAGTCAGGTCTTTGGGTTTCAAAGGAAGACAATATAGCTAATGAGGCTGTTAGTTATTTTCAGGATTTGTTCACCTTTGCGGAGTCTATGCCTTTTAATTCTTTGTTAGAGGATATTGATCCAATTGTTTTTAGATGAGTGGAATCAGTCATTATTACATCCGGCTTCTGAGGATGAGTGCGCTGAGCTTTGTTTCTTATGGATCTAGGAAAGGCTCCAGGGCCAGCCGAATGGAATGTCAGCTCTATTCTTTCATGAGTCATGGCTTGTGGTTAAGGACGATGTGGTCAAAGTTGTCAATGATTTTCTGGTTTCAGGGGTGCTAGACCCCAATCTTAATTTAACTAACATTTGTTTAGTGCCTAAGATTGGGCGTCCGACAAAATTATCAGAGTTTCGGCCAATTAGTTTATGTGATGTGGTGTAAAAATTATCTCTAAGGTTTTTGCCTTCGGTTACGGTGTTTCCTTTTACATCTAGTTTCAGATACACAGTCTACTTTTGTATTTGGCTGGGTTATCTCTGATAATATTCTTATCGCTCAGGAAATATTTCATGCACTTCGGACGAACAAAGGGATTAGGGGGAGTTTATGGCTGTGAAAGCTGATATGAGCAAATCATATGATCGGATAGAATGGAATTTCTTGGAAGTTTTGCTTCTCTGGTTAGGTTTCCATTCCCATTAGGTGTCTTGTTTTATGAGTTGTATTCGTTTGGTTAGGTATTTTGTTCTAATTAATGGTCAGCCTCATGGTCGGATTGTGCCACACTGTGGGCTAAGGCAGAGAGATCCTTTATCTCTGTATTTTTATTTTATGTACTAAGGTTCTTATACCGAAACTTAGGAAAGCCGAATTGGAAAAATCAGTATCGGGGGTCATTGTGGCACGATAATGCCCATCTGTTTCTCATTTGCTGTGTGGATGACAGTCTATTCTTCTGTAAGGCTAGTGTAGAGGAAGCTTCGACTATTTTGAGTATCCTTAAGGACTATGAAGTGGTTTCTGGTCAACAGATCAATTTTGATAAATCATCAATTCAGTTTGGTCATCAGGTGTCCGCACTTTCAAAGAAAGACGTCTAGGACGTTCTTGACATTCATTCAATAGGGGGTATGGGATCTTATTTAGGTCTCCCGGAGAATATGGAAGGTTCTAAAGCGAAGGTGTTTGCCTTTATTAGAGACAAGATTGAATCTCGGATTGATTCTTGGTCCTCAATGTTTCTTTCCAAATGTGGTAAGGAAGTTCTCATCAAGTCAGTTATGACGGTTCTACCATCATATGTAATGTCTTGTTATCAATTTACCAAGGCCCTAACTACTAAGATTAATTCTGCAATTGCATATTTCTAGTGGAGGAAATCTCACACTTCTAAAGGTATTCATTGGGTTCCATGGGATAAGTTATTCTGAAATAAGCATGTCGAAGGGATTGGTTTTAGGGCCATTGAAGAGTTTAACACAGCTCTCCTTGCTAAACAGTTATGGCGACTTTTAGATTTCCCTAACTCTTTATTCTCTAGAGTGTTTTGGGGCCGATATTTTCTGGATTCGAATCGTTTAGTGGAGAAAGGTGTATTTTCCCTCGTATGGTAGGCGGAATATCATGTCTGCTAAGGTGCTACTTAGGAAGGGTTTGATTAAGCGTGTTGGGTCTGGGTCTACAATTTTTATTTGGCAGGACCCCTGGATTCCAGATTCGAGAGATTTAGTCAAACATGCATATGAGGAGGCAACTGCATGGCTCTCTGCGAATGTACAGACCTATATTTCTAATTTGGTCTGTTCTGGGCGCTCTCAAGGTTTTGCTGTAGACAAAGACCTTTTGCATAGACCTCTATCTCTTTTACCAGCTTTCACTGGCTATAAGTGCTTAGTGGACGGGTCTTAAAAAGATTCGGAGTACTATTCCGGTTTGGGATGGTATAATTTGTGTGATGGCATAGGTGGGGTTTGCTTAGGTACTTGTGGGGTTTATCGTAGTTTTTCCCCGCTTCATTCTGAGATCAAAGCCCTGCTATGGGCTATGTCCTCGATGTTTGCTCTTCGGTGTCTCCAGGTAGAGTTTGCGGTTGATTGTTCTCTTCTTTATGTATTTCAACATTGGTTCTCTTCTTTATTATAAAATATGTATGAGTTAAGCTGGAAAAAAAATTCATAACCACTATTTCCTTTTTTTCCCGAATTTCGTTTTGTGTTACAAGAAAAGCATTATTTCCATTTTCTACTTCAATTTCGAATTTTCTAACATTTTCTGTAATTATTTTATATTTGTATTTTGTAAAAAAAGTCTAATCTTTTTAGTCACTTAAGGGATTTGCACAAGGGCAAAATAAGCAAATTTAAGGAACTCCTACCATTATGCTACAACTATTTTTTTGAGAGCAAGGGATCCCAAAAGCTTTATATATTTTGGGGTCCAAGATAAATGCTTCTTTCTTTCCTCCCAAGCTACGACTCTGTATATACATATACATATATATATATATATATAAAAGTGTGAAATAGAGATTATAATTAAAAAGAAAAACAGAGGTCATGTGTCGGACTTAGATTGTCAAGTTTGTAACTTGTAAGCAGGAGGACAATGACCAATGAGAGATACATAACTAAAGTGTGGATATAAATGAAAGAGCAAGCAGAGCAAGCAAAAGTGAGTAGATGGGAATAACTAAAGTGTGGGATATAAATCAAAATACATTATTTTCTTTTTGTTCTTTAACATTTCAAGGTATATTTATATAATTTTACCATGAATATTTTCTTAAAAGCTTTATAATTACTAATTTAACTCAGTGTTCGAAGGGATTTATGTACGTCTATTAAATCATAGGGATTATATTAAATTTTTTGAGTATAATAGTAATATATAGTGAAGTATATTTACTATACTGTATTATTTAATTCAAAATTTTAATACAATCCTTCACATGAATGTCTAAATTTTATACGAAAAAAATATAGGAGTAGTTAATAATCATTATCGTCAGAATATAAATGTTGACCGGTGTTGGTATTTTATGTGGTGTATAAAATTTTCGTATAAAAATACAAATACATCTACGAGTAAAGTGGATATATTAAATACAGTGGAATATCTAAGGCAATCACATTTCCCAACAACAAGGCCCGAATATAATTTTGATAAATTAATCAAGTCTCAATCAGATAATAGACGACAGATTGCAGTTGCTCGTTGGGGAGCTCGAAACTCACACTTTAATTCTGCGTAAGTCCTCATTTAACGGGTACTTTTATTTTTTAATTGACTCAATTTTCAAGGCTACATTAAATTTAAAATTTACTATTGAAATGAAATTCAACGCTATTACTACTTACGCTTACGTAAACTCACATTAAGTCAGAGTTTCTGCTTTTGTTAAGTTTTGTTTGTTTCACTCCCATGTACCATGCAAACATTAATTCTGTTTCCATAACCATCTTTAGGATTTAGTACAAAACATTTGTTTGTTAATGTGTGAGAAATTAAACGAAAGCAAGCAATAATTAGTTTTAGGTGAATCAATTGCGTCTTGCAATAATTTCTTCTTTATTTTTATTATTTTTTAAAATAGAATAATAAAAGAATTATGATAAGGAGGCACCATACTTTTCGTGCCAATGAGAAACAGGTTATAAATTCAATGTGTGTGGGCCAAATGTTTATGACATGATAAATGATGATGAGCTTGGTTTGTCAGCCAGACGAACATAATCGTACGTTACAATTTTCTGATTTTGTTAATTGTCGATGTAAAGTGTAAACATATTTGCGAGGAAATCATTCCCATACGTACCCTCAGATCTTCTTACGTGTGTTTTCAACTTTATCAATATTGACAACATTGGCATCAAATAGTGATATAAAAAGAACTAAAATAGTATTATTAATATGATCTATCTTTCATTTTTATTTATTTTTGTAATATAAGTAATTTGTTTTATAAATTTACAGTTCCGAGACAATGATAATTTATTCATTTTTATGGAACATTAATATTTAGAGGTTGTTCTGTATTTGTTAAACTACTTACTTTTTCACTTAATTGCATTTATGCTTTTAGCATGAGCATCATGTATCCATTAGGGTTGGGTCTTTTAGATTTTGGGTAAGATCCATTTAAAGACCTCTTTTACTTAAGAATCTAAATTTTATCCGAATAGACATCATATTCGGTTTTGATTCAATTCGAATTCAAATTTTTTTCATCTACTAAAATTTAACGAAACAATGAATCAAATATTTTAGATTTTTTGTTACTTAATTCAAAATGACTTATAGCTTTGGATTTACAATATGATCTTATTTTTGCTAACATTAAATAAATATATGATAATTTTATTTTTGTAATTATATTTTGGAATCAATTTGGTTATTGGTTCTGGTTGAGTCCAGTTGATTTTTTCAAATACTTCAATCTAAGTGTTAAGTCATGTGTTTAATCATTTTCTATCCAGTTTGGTATTTTCTAATTCAATTCAAGTTTAGTTTGATTCTTTGGGTTCAGCTATTTTGTCCAACTTGACATAATATGTTGGAACAATTACTTTATTTCGTTACATATATGAAGAAATATCGTCATTCAGATAGTCCTCTTTCTTTTTTTTCCTTTTTTTGTTGTTTCCACCAATATAGCCCACTTATATGTGGTTTCAATTTAATAAAATTAAATTTGAATTAGTAATTACACATGAACAAATAATTGAAGTTAAAGGACGATGATAGTATTTATGATCTAAAACAAAAATGGTTAGCAGTTAGTGTTGTGGAAATAGTTGACAGATGAGTTTAGGTCGTCAAACGTATAAAGAACAAACCAACCAAGTGGCAATAGAAATTTTGGCCTATCTCTTTTAGGTTTAAATTGTTGATGCACATAACAATATGGAAATATATGTATCATCGGAAAACGACTCTAGCCGACTAATAAATGGTGATGTTTATATTTTAATATACTCTTGGAAGCCATTTGATATAATATGAAACATGAAATATTTTGCGTTTATTTTATTTACTCCTATAAGAGAATATTTTTTAAAGATCATTTTTTTTTGTCAATGGATACTTATATTAATAAGAAATCAATATTCCAAAAGAGCATATAAAACATAACTACAAAACCAAGTCATAAACTGACTTTCTAATAAAACGAGTGAGAATATCAGCTTTATGGTTCAAAGATCTTGAAAATACAAAGAGCAAAAAAGCATTAAACAAAGATTTCAACCTGAAAAAATCTTCCTGGTAAATCTGAAAAGCTGGCTAATCTTCTGGATTCGACATAATCTTTATGATGTCCGTGCAATTCATTGCAAAATCCGCTTCCAAGAACTGTAGAGATATTAAAGACTTTATTGCCCAGAGAAGGGCTTCCATAATAAGTGGCCATTACACCTAGAAAATAAAGTACTCTCTATCCCATTTTATAAGATGTTGTGCTTGAATGCCCACATATTAAGAATATTTAATAATCTTTCTAAAAAATTATTTAATGTTTTAATTTAATAAATTTTGACCATTGTTGGGGGTTAACCCCACAACTCGGCCCAGACCCATATTCAGTGGAGGATGGATATAAACCCAACTTGGGCCCAGGCCCAAGATCCAAATCTGAAAGTCAAGCCCAAGTCATAACTGACCCATATCCAGTTGAACCGACGTCAAGGTGTACGACACCCTATAAAAGGGAGATGAACAGTCGCTAGCAGGGGCAGTTTTTTCACCTGGATACTTTCTCGAAATACATATGTAAATGTACCGAGCCGAGCTCAAAATCTTATAATAAATAAAGTTCTGCCCTCGTTATTCTGCAGTCAACATTT
>OVBA01006576.1:0-16624 GCA_900406435.1 Lepidium aucheri
CTTATTGAATCCGAAAATAGTAGGTAAGTGAGCATTTAGAGCTCACTTTTGATTGTTAATGGTGGTTGAAAATATTGAAGACAATAGTATTGTTGTAAATAAGTTGTTTTGTCACAAATATTTATGTATTTTCAAGTCATTTTCGGAATTAAAAAAAAAAAGAAAAAAAAAAGTTAATGACATGATTGAAATTATATAGATCCACAAGGTTATTTTAGTAAAAATTTTGGAGAGAGAAAATTAGGAGTCAATTTTGCAATTGACCCCAAGAATTGAGTCATTTTTGAAAGAAGCCCATTATAAATGACATTTTAGTTTATTTTTTGTCTGAAAATATATAGTATTTTTAATTTTCAATATAAAATATATTTTCATCATTTAACCATATCACTTATTCATATTAACTATACTATTAAATACAATATAGAGATTTTAAGTATGCTTGTTACATGATCGACATCTAATCTTTAGTATCTCTAGATATGTTTGTTACATGTATAAGAGTTGTAGAATAAGTCTATGGAGAGCTACATGATTTCTTAAAATTAAATTCTAGTGGAAAAATATGTTGATGTGGATATTTAACCGCTTAATTATATATATATATATATATATTATTGTTTAAGATATATTCTTAGAATTTTTCATAAATTTACATGTATAAACATTTTATTTAAAAATAAAAAATATTAATTCACATATTATGTGTTACTTGTGAAAAAAATAAATTTTGTTAGTATGATTTATTTATTTAATATGATATTAGTGATAACATCTGCTTTGATATTATCGTTTATTACATCTTTTATGGTACACTCATCTGGATCAATACAAAACAATGATGCAACAGGTAGATAGTTTAAATTATATATTATGTATATATTTGTTATAATTTATATCGAGAAATTGAATTGAGCAATAGTTATGATATTGTGCAAGAAATGTTCCTTATTATATAAGAAAACAAATTCTAGAAAAATAAAGATCTCTTTATTTTATACAACTTTGTGGCGTGTACAATGTCATAGGATAATGGTGTCAATCTCGTAGCATAATAATTTGGACTCATTATAGATTAAAAAAAACTGTATTTTTTGTAAAGTTTCATCTTTACATATATGAAAGTACATTTATAGATACAAAATTCTATGTAGTGGCGAATCCAGAATTATTTTTAATTTCGAGCACAATTTACATGTCTTATTAACTATTTTCTATGTTTTGCGCTACTGGTTACATGTACAAAACTTATAGAATGAGTCGGATTTGGATGAAAATCAATTCCTATGGTTTGGTCACTATATATTTCTGTCAATCTAATTACATTTTGTTACAACACATTTATCTCGTATACCAAAATATCGAATTTGTGAAGAAAAAGATAGAAAATCTATATTACGTTAATATTTTTTGGTATAAAAAATGTTGTCCAGTTTTCATTGAAACAAACAATTGTGTTTGAGTTTTTAGGGTTTCTTAGTTTTAGGGTTGTTGAGGATATGGCAAGGATAGTAACATATGCAACTATATTTCCAAGTATTATGACAAATGCATCGACTTGGGTTTTTGTATGATGCTTTTTTCATACATTCTGATGGTTCACATCTAAATCCTCCTCCATGTTGTTCCACGCGTGGACACATTGATGTCTCGTCCTCACCTTGTAAGGATAAAAAAAATATATATTTATGTTATAAATCAATATATTTCATATATAGCAGCCACATAAAATATGATTATTTCAATTATATGATTCTGTTGATAAATTGTTGTTAGTACACATACATTATTATAAAACCAAGCTTTGTAATTGTATAACCATCTTTTATGTAAACAATTAGATCGATAAAACATGATTCATATCTTAAATCTAATTCTCAAATACTTTTCCTAAAATCTTAAACAATATTACAAGGAACAACATGATTCCCTTCGAATAGAAAAAACAACAAAGATGAACATTTAACCATTTAGCCAAAAATACTTTTCCGTTTTCTATAATTATTAAGATTCTTTTTCTTTTTAGATTGGGAAATTTAATGGATAATAATTTTTTTAAAAAAAATCAAGAATTCGATCGACAATAAAGTATCATCACTCTAACCTTCAAACTTTAAATAATATTTTCTCGGTTTAGTTTTAGTTGATTTTTAGAAAAAAAAATTATTTCTTTTTAGTTGATGTTTTCAGTTTCTTATGCAAAATTTAATGTATTTTTAGTGTTTTTGACTGTTTAAATTCTGCAGATTGATATGTGATTGGTTAGATTGTTTTGGAAATTATGATAAAACAAAAAAGTTTATGTTTTCTTAATTTGTATGAAAATTCTAAAACATCAAGTATAAAAGAATTATGCAACTCATCTCTCTAATAACTAATATCTTATATTTTCCAAATTAATTGACCAATCATAACTATGGAGATGTTGATATATTAATTACCTTGAGAAATACTCGAAATGAGTGATATGAGAATACAATAAACCACGATCAAAGTAGTAGTCTTCATCATTCAATATAAATTGTAGGGAAAATAATTTACTAGCAGAAACTTATTTTGTATCTAAATTTTATCAGCATGAACTAAGATTAAACAGATGCATTAGATTATATACATATATTTCTATTAAAATAGGGGAGCAAGGAAAATGCTAAATCCAATGATTCATCATCCATTTTTAGAAACTTTAATTTATTCTTAGATGTATTCACTCAGTTCCACATACTTCAATACTAATTATAAATATTTCAAATTCATATCTGTAAACTGACAGAACTCTTTAAAAAATATCAAATATATATATATAGAACATATATATGTTTTTTTTGTAATTGCCAGGTGGTTTATTATCCGTAAAAACTTTTTAAATTAATATTTGATTCATTGATAGTATATCGATAAATTAATAATTATCTATAATTAATTAAAACATTGTAATTTTTATGTAAACTTTATTAATATATTTTTTTGCCGCAGAGAATTTTATTGATTAAAAGGTTTTCCAAAATTGGTGGGAGGTTACAAAGATCGGTAACAAAGGAGAGGAACAATAATAAAAGGGAAAAAATTAGCAATCAGGATTAAAGACCTAATGCTTGACTATCCCCCTCGAAAATTGATATTAGCCATCGGGGTTCATTTCTAGCCAGATAAGACTGATATCGATCCTCATAAGTAACACTCAAAGCGATCTTCTTTGCTGCATTATTAGCCTTTGATAAAGATAACTCAATATAGCATTGGTCCAACCTCAAAATAAACTCTTTGTACCGATTACAAGAAAGACCGAAAACATGACCAAACCGCTGGAGCATTGAATGTCTTAACTATGGAAAAGTTCTCAACACAAAACACGACATCCTTTACTCTCAAATCCCAACTTTATTAATATATAGATGTTTTATTATATCTGTCTAAATCAGCTATATTCAGAAGTTAAAAAAACCATATAAAATCTCTTAAATATCGCATTTTGCATACCATATAACGAGAGAGATTCGAAGTATTATTGTATTTACTTTGGAAAGTAGTTTTAATGTGTTTAGTTATTTGTGGAATCAGAGTTGGATATACACTATGAGTTAACAACGAAAACAATTTGAAATCATTCTGGTTTGAATTTTTTGATACATACATTTTATTTTCTTTGATGTGAAAGTTCAAAGCTTCCCATAATGCGTGCCGTTTTGTCTGTCGGCATACAAGTTGTGACAAGCGAGAAAACATACGTGCCGTTTTCTCAATTCCTTAAGCTTTTATACAAATTGTTTTCACGTTTCTTTATTATACTCAAATTATGTCGTAATTATTCATTCATTAATAGTACTTACTTTGTTTTAGAATTATTGGAGTTTAACTCTAATTAAAAAATGAGTTTAGTACATCAATTTCACTTGTAGAATCTGTACATATGAAATATAATCCAGACCAACCACGTACGTAGAGTTAATTTAGTTTCACTCTATTCTTTTTCAACTTAGTATAATTAATGCGTTATTAATTTTTTTTAGTAGCCAAATTCTTAACTAAATTTCATAAGCGGTGGATTCAGTCATTGGTTATGCATGAGCACCTGTTTTTAGTGGAATTACCACTAACCACTGGATTAAAAGTCATTTGCAATACGTTATTAATTTAGGAACCAATATATAGTTAAAAAAGAAAAAGAAAAAACAAATTGGCATTGTAATTTATGTGTATACATTTATATAGTTTTTTTTTTTTTGTCAACAATTAGATCGACAAGGCTCAATCCATAGCCTAACCCACTCTCTAAAATCCCTTTTAATTATACTACTGTAATGGGGAGAAATCGAACCTCGGTGTCCTAAGTCATTAGCTGGATCATCCTAACCACCAGACTGAAAGTAACTCGGCACATTTATATAATTTTTATTTGAGCTGGATTGCTAGATGGCCAAAATATTGAAATTTCTTTGCTTATATTTTGACGAAATGGTAAACAAATGGCTAATTGGTTTAAATGTGTTTTTGCATATGTCGAGTTTTTTTTTACATTTTCGTGGTTATAATGATTTAGCTAATGACTCTTAATATCAAGGATTTAATCTTTCTCTACCATAGATGGAAGATTAAAAGAAATTTTAGGATGTAGATTTTAAGTTATGAATCAAGTTTTATCAATCTAAATCTACCTAGCGTCTACGCGGACTGTCTAAACCGATTTTTTAAACACACTGCATGCAAGTAAACGAATGTTTGATTATAATTAAGTTAACGTCATAATCAAAATGTCTTTGGCTCAGGATCAATCGTTTTCGGACAGTCTGCTTTTGTTTTGTCTTTTTGACTATTTGTGCATATTCATCCAATTAAAGGTTCTAATAAGCATGCAGTATTATCCAACCAATCCCACACAAAAAAAGTTAAAATTATATTCATAAATATATACAAGATAGTGTTACAAAAAAAATATATAGATATATATATATATATATACAAGATAATATCTACTTAATTTACTACTGTGGTAAAAAAATATTTTAATTCTTGTTGAAGGTTATAGAAATAATTATTTAATTTAAAATTAAAAATCTAAAGGTGGATCCCATAACATGATTGTAATTGGCCTTGACTCTTTTTGAGTCTCAATTATTTTTGCGTGTTGACTCAAAATAGTGTCGATAGAATTTTCTAAGTCCTAATCAAATCAATATTTAAAAATGTTGACAAAAATAAAGAGATAATATTTTTAAAAAGTATGATAGTTTCGTAAAATTTATGAGGTCACCGTTCTATTTGAAAAACAAGATGAACTATAAAAACTTATAAATTAATAGAAAGAAAATGTAAAATATAGGTGTTTATATTACTATTCGAATCTAAATTTCTTACTTTAGTTTTTTTTAATCAACTTTATTCATTAAATTTAGATCAACACGTCTGATCCATAGACTAGATATTCCAACTCGAACAGATAAGATTAGAACTCTTCACATGATGCCTAATTAGATAGAAATAAGTTAATTGGGCTCCCTGTTTCTAGGTAAAAAGTTTTACTTTAGATACAGTTTTTTATTGTTATTGTCTCCCAAAAACAATATTTTTTCTAGAATTATATGTTAATCCTGAAACTTTACAAAAATTAATGTTCTGTAGCAAACCTGACTAATTTTTACGAATGTGCAAGTTTGTCGACAATTTATATCATGTAAAACATCTAAATTTAAAGTATTAAAATTTTGATGTTATTTTATTAGAAGGTTTTTATCATTTAAAAAAGTATATAGCCAACTAACCTAAAAACAATATTCCAAAATTTTGAACAAAAAAAACCGAAATCAAACCAACAATCGAATCAAAAACCGAAATAACATTGAAAGAATGCAAACCAACAAATGCTCTACACATATGAGTACTAATGAAGCCATTTGTTTTCTTTCATTTTTATTCTTTTCAAACTAGAGCTACTATTAAACTTAGTTATGTTGGCAAGACTTTATGATAATGCATTAAATTTCATAAGTAAAATATGTAAATGTGTGGGTGAATAAGAATTATTTTTATATATCATAAAATTACAAAAAGGAAAGACAATTATGTTTTGAATTATTTTGGCGCATAAGTCAAATAGGCAATAACGTGGCCCATACCTAAGATAGTTAATTTTAGGTAAACTTAAATAGAAATAAACTATACATTAATTACTTAATAATCATCATATGCATAGTCACAAACATATACTCACTTCTATGTTACCTAACACAATGCCACCGTCGTACGTTGACAATGTATCTTTCTTCTACAGGATTTGAACTGTTTTTTTTTTCCAAAAAACTGTATCTAACTTCCAGCAGCAAATGACAAAAGATAAATGACCGAACAACAAAACAAGGAAAAGTTCAAAGTACAAACACTAGGCAAAATAGGTAGTAAAAATATGTAAAAACTGACAGAGAAAATTACATCCCTTCAAACATGCATTACTAATTAGGATGCTTCGTTAGAGTTGAGATGGCTGTACATTAAAATCTAGATTTTTCATTTTCTTGTAGTTTTTCAATAGAATTCTTGTCCACAATTGATATTGATATATAAATTAATTTTTAATAATTGCACTTCATAAAAATTGAAATTTTGATTGATTTCGAAAATTATAATAACCAAGGTTAATAACCTAGAAGTCAAATATATTGCATAATATTTAGGCTTCATATACATTATTTTATATATAAATATATGGAAATTTTTATATTAACATTTTATGTTTGATTTGTGACTTTAATTGAATAAGACGATTGAAAGAAAAATGAGCAAAATATTATCTGAAAATAGACGGTTAAAACAAACAGTCACTACAAAAAAAAGGTTATACCGCCATTAAATTACTAGTGGTTGTATTTTAATATCAGTTGCGAAATTAAATTTGCAAATGTTAGTAACCAAAATTTTTGGTTACATATCGATAATAACTAAATAATATTTGGTGGTGAGTAATGGCTAACCTTAGCTACGTATCGATGATAGCTAAATTATATTTGGTGGCGAGTAATAACTAACCTAATTTATATGTAAAGGTTAATAAATAATTTCAAACGTTTTTTCGACCTGATTTTTAAACTTGTTTCAACCACTAATTTCAAATGGAATTATAATTGGAAACAAAACAGAACAAAAATTGATAGCAAAATAAACATTCGTTAATATTGGTTTGATGCTACCAATCAAACCTATTAATTTATATGTACAGTTTTTATAAATTTATGATTCCATACTATCCTGTAAATGTCGAAACATGAAGTGATGAATTAACATGAATCATTACCAAAATAACTTGGCAGCTTTTAAGATTCAATGTCCTATGATAAATATCTTTTTATATATATCTATATCACTATTTTTCACACATTTATATCATATTATATATAAATATATATATATATATATCACTATTTAACAAACGCGTTTTATCTCATAAGACTCCAACATATTGACTTGGAAAAAATATACTAAAATCTGCATTATTGTTTTGTTATATAATAATCCAAAAAAGGGTAAAACCTTTTTTTTCTTCTGGAAACTTTTATTTTTGTTAAATTTTTGTGGAATTTGTTACGTACTCTTTGTCCCATTCTAAACTAGTTTTGCATTTTTTTACTTGTTACAAGTGCTCTGAAGTTTGCTCAATCAATGGGCAATTAATGGACTGAATTTCAATAGATTC
The DNA here is from genome assembly GCA_900406435.1 of Lepidium aucheri. Lineage (NCBI taxonomy): Eukaryota > Viridiplantae > Streptophyta > Magnoliopsida > Brassicales > Brassicaceae > Lepidium > Lepidium aucheri. The sequence continues at coordinate 7,685 of OVBA01006576.1, forward strand.
ACTCACCTTAATCAACGCCATCAACAATCAAGTGAATATTTTAGAGATATATGAAAATTTTCACGATATTTCTAATGTTTTTCCTCAATTTATGATTGTTAAATATCTTAGAGAAAGCAAAGACTAAAAAAAAGAAAATCACAAAATACAAACACAAGAGATAGTGAACTGTTTAAAACATCTAAAGAATGGCTTGTCAAGACTAGCTAATAATTTTTCTTTTCACTAAAGATTCATATATTATTAATATGAAGGTAGAATACGAAGTTCGAATACAAAAGCTTACTAAACAACAAGAAATCCTTAAAGACTAAACTCGGAAAAATAAAACCTTGAGAAATCTAGATTATAACGTATATCTATAGATATAGATTCGAGCTGCTATTACTCTGAACTCGAAATCTGAGACTACTGCAAGCTACATGAAACTCAAACAGATGACAAAATCTCCTATTCATAATAAGAATACCTCACATCTGAAAAACAGACTATTACTTAAGTAAGATTAAATCTCATATATCTTCAAAAAACTGCAAATTCAAACCTAAAAATCTTTACAAATACAATCAACTATTTGATCTCTCTATAGAAGTCAAGAAAATATCAGAGTTGTAAGTATAACAAAAAGTGAAACTATCGGGTCATGTGTTCTTCGGGTGCAGTTTCTTCAATGCAGAGGTGAGTTACGTTCCTTGTTAGTATTCAAGACTAGTTCGAAGTCTTCCTTTCTAAGGGTCCTATCTAGGCATAAATTAGTTGGTCTTGCTTCAGTCTCGATTTTGCCATTTTCGGGAGATGTGGGTTTTATTCTCGCCGGTCTAGGTTCTTGTTCTTCATTTCAAAGGTACATTTATTCGCCATATGAGATATCATCATCGCTTGGGCTTTGTTATGATATGCGGTGTTCTCAGTCTTTGGTCTTTTTCAGGTAGTACGTAGTATCTTGAGTTTCTGTTTTAGGTTTTAGCATTGTCTCTTTCGGAGTTAGTTTTCAAAAGTTTCTCTTGTTTGGATTTCAGATTCCTCTTTTAGAATTTTATTTCCAGGAATATCCTTGTTGTCCTCTGGGGTTTGGTCTAGTACTCTTGTATGTTGAAACTTTCTGTATCTCCTTTTCATTATAATAATAATCCGTGAAAAAAAAGAAGTGAAACTATCTTGTAAACAGGAGAAACCAAACCACAAATAGTTCATTAAATCCAATTAAACTTGTATTATACAATTAGATTAAATCATTACATTTTCAAAAATAGTTATGGAACCCACATCTCAAACCTCCACCACTCTGTTGTGTCCTATTTAAACCCACTAAACCTACCAATATCATTATAACAAAAAAAAACATGAGATCTCAAAATCTTTTACTTACAACAACACTCTTCTTATCTCTTCAAACACTCTTCATTACATCTCAAACACTTCTTCCTAATAATACAAACTCATCTTCAACAATCTGCAAAACGACACCGGATCCAAAATTCTGCAAATCACTCTTCCCACAAACATCACAAGGCAACATTCGCGACTACGGCCGCTTTTCTCTCCGCAAATCGCTAACGCAATCGCAAAAATTCACACGCACTATAAACAAATACTTAAAACGCAACAATGCGTTATTATCTCAATCCGCCGTTAGGGCTCTTCAAGATTGCAGTTACTTAGCAAGTCTCACAACAGACTATCTCATAACGTCGTTTAACACCGTTAACTTCACTTCATCAACCAAAACGCTGTCGTTTTCAAAAGTTGACGAAATCCAAACGCTTCTTTCCGCGGCGTTGACTAACGAACAAACTTGTCTTGACGGCGTTAACTTTGCTGCTTCAACTTCATGGACTATACGTAACGGTGTCTCGTTACCGTTAATTAACGACACAAAGCTCTTTAGCGTCTCGCTTGCGTTGTTCACTAAAGGTTGGGTCCGTAAGACCATCTGCAGTGGTAAGAGATCACGTGAGTTTCTTAAAAAAAAAAAATTAAATTTATCTAATTTAAGAATTAATATTTATATATTTTAATCTATCTAATTAAGAACTAATATTTATGTGGCACATAAATTTCTAAAGGGTTTTCAAATAAAAAACGTTTCTCACATTTCTTTTCTTTTTTTTTAATTTTTTTAATTATCCTATTAGTGAGAACCTGTCAGAAAACTTCCCATTGCACATGCTCTGAAACGAAACGAGCCACTGGTTACTCTTGGGCTCAGCCAACAAACACAGAACCAAGCCGTCATTTCCGTAACGGAGCTTTACCGTTAAAGATGACGGAACGGACACGAGCTGTTTACGAGTCGTTAAGTAGAAGGAAGCTTACTGATAACGGTAACGACGGAAACACTGTGCTCGTGAGTGATATGGTAACGGTGAATAAAAACGGAACGGGGAATTTCACGACGATAACGGAAGCTGTTACGGCGGCGCCGAATAAAACAGACGGTGGTGATGGTTATTTCGTGATTTACGTAACGGCAGGTGTTTATGAAGAAAATGTAGTGATTGGTAAAAGCAAAAGGTATTTAATGATGATTGGTGATGGAATTAACCGTACGGTGGTTACCGGTAACCGGAACGTCGTTGACGGTTGGACCACTTTTAACTCCGCCACTTTTGGTACGTTTTTAATAGATAATGCTTTTTTTTTTCATTTTTACCATAAAATATTATATTTTTCTATATTAAGAGGTTTAGTTTTTGATTATATTTCGACCTTTTTGACATTATAATATTTTTAAAAATAATTTAAATACTATGAAATGATTACATGTAGACTAAAGCACCTTGGTATATAAAGGGATTAAATTAACAGTTTAAACCACAAAACTCAATCCATAATCTCAACTTTAAATTTCACTACACAAAATTATATTGTGAAATAGTTTAATTAACAATTTAATCAAAAATATTAAGAAAAATGATTTATTTCGTATATTTTAGCACTTAAAAACATTAAATTACTGTCAAACTTATATAATTTAATAAATGTTTCGACTATTAATTTTTATTAATTTATAATCATTATTAATTTACCTATATTTTAAGTAAACCAAAAATTTAATTTGGGATAAAAAACATTTTATTGATTTATAATATATTTTTATAAGAAGTTCAATTCTATATAGTACTACTCCTTCCGTTTTATAATAAATGTCATTCTAACATTTCTCACACAAATTAAGGAAACATACTAAAATTCTATAAAACTCTTAAAAACTAGTTTATTTTCAATACTATTTTTTTATTGGTTAATAATGAGGTTAAATTATACAATTTATGTTAAAAATTATATTGTAAGTTTAAAATGATAGTTACTTTATAACGAAAAAACAATAGTAAAACAAAACGGAGGGAGTATATTTTGATATTTAAAAACAATTTGTCTCATGTAAATAAATAAACAAAGTTCACCGGCATATTTATTAAGTTGTCTAGCTATTGATGACTTCATTAACCACAAGAAATAATTCCAAACATCTATTGAATTAAATATGGTTCAGAAGTAACAAGACGCATTATAAAATTACTATTACCATTTTATTTTATTTATACAAAAAATTTAAAACATTAATTGATACTTTCTTTCTTCTCAGCCGTGACATCACCGAACTTCGTCGCCGTAAACATGACATTCCGAAACACCGCCGGGCCAGAGAAGCACCAAGCCGTCGCAATGAGAAGCAGTGCAGATCTCTCAATCTTCTATAGTTGCAGTTTCGAAGCTTATCAAGACACATTATACACACATTCATTAAGACAATTCTATAGAGAATGTGACATTTATGGAACAGTTGATTTCATCTTCGGTAATGCAGCAGTTGTGTTTCAAAACTGTAATCTATATCCAAGACAACCGATGCAGAACCAGTTTAATGCAATTACAGCTCAAGGTCGTACCGATCCGAATCAGAATACCGGAATTTCGATTCATAATTGTACGATTAAACCGGCTGATGATTTGGTTTTGAGTAATTATTCGGTTAAGACGTATTTGGGAAGACCTTGGAAGCAGTATTCACGTACGGTTTATATGCAATCGTATTTGGATGGTTTTGTTGAACCGGTTGGTTGGAGAGAATGGAATGGAGATTTTGCATTGAGTACATTGTACTATGCTGAGTTTAATAATACCGGTTCTGGTTCAATTACTAAGAACCGGGTTAATTGGTCCGGTTATCATGTGATTAATTCTACTGATGCAAATAATTTCACTGTCTCGAATTTCTTATTAGGAGATGGTTGGATGGTTCAGAGTGGTGTGCCTTATCATAGTGGTTTATTATCGTGATTTCTTTGTATTTTTTTTTCTAGTTATTATTACTTGTTTATTTGAAGCAAAATATTTGTTTTAGTTTATAATTCATAGTTCAAATAAAATGTTGTAATTCTGAAAATTTTAGTAAAAAATAGAAGAAATAAAATTCATGTCATTGAGGTGCAGTTGGTCAAGAGCTTAAATTTATTTTTACAGTAGTTTTGGAAAATTCTATTTTACTTAGTTACATAATCTCGAGTTGTAATTTTAAATATGCCTTTGTTTTTTTTTCCAATAATTAGGTTGAGAATACTCTGCCAGTAACTTGAATGTAAACTTTTAACAATATTATTGATACATATATTTTCACTATAACATATCAAACATTAGAAAGCAATTTAGTGTAGCCGATAAACACTTTAAACAATCAATCGAGTTAAAAAAAAATTGGTAACTTATGTAGCACTTGTAGTGCAAATGGCGAATCGATAAATTATATCTTGTTTAAGTGCTCTACGGCAGTCGAATATCCCATCAGTTACAAATATTTTCCCAGAAAACGTTCATTTGGTTCTATCTTGATTACCTATTATGGAAAATTCTGGAGAATATAAATACTAGATTATTCTCATGGATCATTTGGAATCTATGGAAAGCAAAAAATGAGAAAACTTTTTCAAACCTGAATTTCGATCCTTGATCAATCATTAAACTGGCAAATGACGAAGTCTCGGAATGGTTCTCTGCTAGATCGAAGGATTGTTTGGCCCCCCAACTATGGGAAAATCAAACATCGTTCTCTATAACCAGAATTTTCTCACCCTTCCACCACAAATTTGAGGTTCACATGCTATAGATGTTTTGTCGATGGATCCTGGAAAGCATCAAACCTTCTATCTGGAATAGGCTGGTATTGTTTTTCTGATTCGATGACAGATGCTTGTTTCGAAGTTATGGTATTAGACGGAGCCTCTCTCCTCTACATACTAAAGTCAGGCAGTTCTTTGGGCGACAAATTACTTAATTTCCATAGATTTCTTATAATGGAAATGTCTAAGGATTGCACCGATATTCTGAAGATGATGTCGTTCCTAAAGAGTGGCCAGTCTTTGCTCTCTACCTAGAAGATTACGCAAGATTGAAGAGTTTTTTTTGTTCATTCTCTTTACATATAATCCATAGGACTCATGATCATCAAGTTGACTATCTAGCTCATTAAATTAGAGAATCAGTTCATGATTTCTAGATTGTAAACTATTTCCTTATTCGGTTTCTCTTAATGATAATCTTTGTTGACAAAAGAAAAACAATTTGACAATAACCTCTAATGTATAGCCCAAATTACACCACTTAAAACCATTTTTTAATTTTCTATCTGCGATGGAAGGGTTTCAAATTTTAATATTAAATTCATGTGCTGAATCATCTAAACCATAAAACTTAGAACAACTCGACTCATTAATTTTCTAGTCAACTATTTATTTACTCGTCTACCATAAAATTCGACTTGTAGCAAGTTATCGATTACTTTATTATTAATAATAAATGCATATTCATAACATATACATTACTATAACATAACAAAATTTAAATTCCAAACAACAAATCAAGAAAATTAATCTCAAACTTGACCAAACTCTATTGAAATAAACAATGTTACTTTAAGCTTTAGGTTTCTAAGTTAATGGAGCTGCAATGATAATGACAGACACATACTTGATCCCAATCTTTATTACATTCGCATCGAACTGGATTTTTGTGCAATGCTTTACGCATACAATCTTTAGGTTCACATATATATACTTGTGATCCGAAGGGAGGACGATGTCGCTCAACTTCAGCACACAATTCTGAGTCCTTATGACCACCAACATCTTGTAATATTAACAATAATGTTAATTTAATTGAATATTTGCATCAAAAAGTGCAATTGATAACTATAAATAATATTTTATTTTTGAGGAACTACTAAAAATTCTCATTTCGAAATGTTTTTTTCAATACATACTCCATGATGATCATTTCTCTCTTCCAATTTTCAAAAGAAATGGTAGGTTTTGAAAATGACACATACCAATAAGGGTATTTTTGAAAATGTCCTTTATTTTTTCCAATTAACCAACAAAAATAATTACTAAAAGTCAATTTTGTAAAAAGTTATCCACCTTTTAATTTTTTAAACTGAATTTTGAATCAAATAGTTGCGAAACCTAACATAATACTCCTTCCGTTTCATATTACTTGTCATTCTAAGCTAAATTTTTTTTTTACTTTAGTTGTCATTCTCGTTTTCTAATATAATTTTTAATATAAAATATCTCATTTGTTCCTATTTAAATAAATAGAATATTAAATTGTTTGGAATTCTAATAGTTAAGACAGAACATAATATTTATATATTTTCTTAATGTACGTAAAAATTTCTATAACGACAAATAAACTAAAATGGAGAGAGTATTTTGTGAAGTTTGAGAAGATTGTATTATAATATATGTATTTTTGATTAACAACAATAAGAAATTAACTACGAAGATGTTGATATGTTACTTCGAAAATCATTATAAAAAATGAAGAAGTTCATTTGATTAAGTGATTATATATTCATCTCTATATTTTTTTAACTAGAGTTTGATTCCAAATAGTCGCATAACTCAATTTGATATTGTTTAAAGTTTGGAAAATTTTCGTTATAAATGGGATATTGTTAATCTAATTATTAACAATAATAAAAAGTTAACTATAAATATGTTAGACATGTTACCTCGAGATTCACTCAAAACGAGTGATATAATGAGAATATAAGAAACAACGATCAAAGTAGCACTCTTCATCATTCAATATCAATTAATTATAGGGAAAATGATTTATTTGCAAAATAAAAAAATTGTTTATCAACATTAAATCAGAACAAAGAGATGCAATAGGTTATATACATATATTTCTCTAAAAATCGGAAGCAAGAAAAATGCTAAATCCACATATTCATCATCCATTTTTTTTTTTTGAAACTGATTTTCTATTAAAACGAAAAAGGAAAGCAAAATTGTTTAGAGATTTAACCCAACTTCACATAAGGCCCAAATAACAAAAGGAGTTGTAAGACAAAATTTGGTTTGAAATAATTTTTAGCCCAATTCAAACAAGATGCACTAGGAGAGTCATACCAACTACCACGATGCAGAGACGATTATTTTCTGAGTCTGAACAGAGAGAGCAGCGACTTTGAATCAGGTATCGATGAGCGACAAGATCGAGTTAATTAACCACTCAAAAAGATGTTGGAGGTCGATCAAACCAGGTCTGGAGAAGGAGTGAAGCAGCCACCGGATTTTGCGTTCTAATGCTGGCGATTCTACAACGGATAGTTGAATCGATCTGGTGGAGAAAGTGGTCAACTGATCGAGATAAATTATGGTGGAGTCGATTGTTCCGTTCAGACCGTATGACGTACAAGGTAGCTTGCCAAACGAGCACAATTAATTGTTTCTTCGACTTGTCCATGGTTGAAGATCTGATGAGGTGAAAGAAATCTGACCAGATCCGAGAGCCAGGGAAGCGGAGACGAAGACATAAGGATGACCAGAGGCTCCAAGAGAATGGACAGTTAAAGAAGAGGTGGTCACGGGATTCGTGACCCAAATTACAGAGCAAACAAGCTGAGGAAACAGGTATATTCCAACTCATTAGTCTATCTCGGGTAGGACAACGGTTAAGAGTGATGAGCCAAGCAAGGAACTTGTGCTTAGGAATACCGCCTTTAACCCAAATTTCTTTATACCAAGATATTGTAGGATTTGAAGCTCTGATGATGGAGTAGATGTCACCAGTAGAATATGTAGGATTAGGAGTATCATTAGGTTCCCAAGAGTAACGATCCTCCATCGCACTAAGTTGGATTGTAGTAAGAAAAGTCTGAATGTTGATCCATTCTTCTGAACGAGCGTGAGGAAGGGTCCACTGTTGACCATTCCATAAGTCAAAAATAGTTGCATTTAACCGAACCCCTGCTCTAGCATTTGGACTAGTAATATAGGTAGATAAGGGTCCAAACGGTGACCAGTTGTCGCTCCAAAATTTGCAGGTCTGACCGTTGCCAATTTTTAACTTGATCCAGCCTCGAAAAATCGGTCTCAGCTTTAAGATTTTGTTTATGCTCCATGAATGCTTGTGCTTTGTATTTATAACCCAAAATTAATTTAGCTCACCTCTAAGAATCTCTGAGCAGAACCATTTTGCCCATATAGAGTCTTGTCTAAAGAATAATAGCCATGGAATTTTTAAAAAGCTGGCTGTATTCCAAGCTTCCAAGTTTCTAACCCCTAATCCCCCTTCATTTCTTGTAGATGTCACCTGATCCCATGATACCTTTGCAGAATGATGGCTATCTAGAGTTCCTGTCCACATAAATCAACTCAGCAGAGAATTGATTTGCTTAATACAACGCTTCGGGAGGAGAAATGTATTGCACCAGAACCCGGTAATGCCACTAATAACAGAATTAATAAGTTGTAGTCTACCAGCATAGGAAAGAGATTTAGCAGCCCATGAAGAAAGTCTTTGTTGTATTTTCAGGAGAAATGGTGTGCAATCAGCGAGCGAGAACTTCTTGGTGCATAGGGGAAGACCTAAATAACGAAAAGGTAGGGATCCATGGGAGATACCAAATCTGTTTATTATAGTGTCAATCTC
>OVBA01006577.1:0-13657 GCA_900406435.1 Lepidium aucheri
ACCACTTACCTCAATGATTTGATAGCTTAGACCGAAAAACCTTGTTATCATAGTTGCCAACAAGAGATCCACATTATCGCTGAAAGAGTGTCAGGTATTGAAAGATCATTAGCTAAAATTACCAAAAGCGCACCGAGTCCTAAACCTAAATCTACTACAATAATTACCCGAGTTTATCAAAAGCGTAGATCAAAGAAAGCAACGCATTAGGTTTATGTTTGTTTTCATGTTGATGTGTTTTTAACTTTAGTATTCTGTTTTTGTTTGTGTTGTAGTTTTGTTTGTGTTCTTGACAAGTTGTAAACTTAAAAACTTGTGGTTTTATCTCTGAATGGAATAAATCAGTTGTGAATGGATTTGTAATTTGATATGCATACAACGGATTTGCAGATTGACCAAAATCTGCCAAGTGAGAGTGTAAATGGTGAGCCTGAGGAAAGTGTTGTACAGCTGGATCAAAAACTCCCCGAGACTAATTTCGAACTTGCGAAACAAAGGAAACAGGAGAAGAAAACAAAGCAGGTACAGGAGAAGATCCAACAGAGGGAAGCGAGAGCTAGAAAACTAGCTCCAACACAGTTAAGTCCTTACATGGGAAACAGCACCGCAAAGGGCATTATCCCAAACAAGCGTGGTGGTGGATACGACCCATTCAGACTAGTAGACTCAGAAGCAGCCGTTAGATGGAGTGCAAGACTGAAACAAGAACCGTATTTCACCTTCACCTTAACAATCACCTTACTGTAATCAAATTGCAAACACTTGTGACGTATTGAGACTTCTTTGGTTTTAACAGGGAAGCCGAGACGAAGAAGATTACTCCAGGATCTCCTATAGAATGGTACAAGAAGTTGAAGATACCAACAAAATGGCTTGAAGACACAGTAAAATTGGGATGCTACTTCTTCTTGTAGACTTATGTATTATACTTCGCTTTGACTGACTGTTTTGCTTTGTTTATTTCTCTATTGGATGCAGCACATAGATATTGGTATTAATCTGCTCCGAAGTCGCTATGCAAAGCACCCCGAATGGTTTCGCTCTAGTAGGATTTGCATAGTTGATTCCAGATTTCAACAGATGTGGACAAATAAATATCCAGAGTTCCTCGAGTCTCCTCCTAATGCTGACGGGACTGGGAAGCGATTACCTGGTGGATCGCTTGACTACTACTCAAGAGAAGAGCCATCGTATTACCGGAGTGACAAGGCCTGGGGAGTTGATGTGGACGACATATATGCCCCACTGAATATTGGTAACAACCATTGGGTTGCATTGTAAATATCAATACCTAAGAGGCATATTATTGTTTGGGATTTTGCTATTGGGATGGTCAGAGACATGGAAAGCCACGTGGAGCCTTTTGCAATCCTTGTGCCGTACATCATGCGTGAGCTGGCTCCAGCTGCAGTCAGGCAGAGCATATCTGTGGAAAAGTACACACATGACGTCATACAATCATTGCCTCAAAACATCCAAAGTGGCGATTGTGGCGTGTATTGCTTGAAGTACATCGAATGTCATGCACTCAGTATAGATTGGCCTACAGCATTTTTTGATGCGAATATTAAGCGGATGAGGAACAAGCTATGTGTTGACATCTATGAGGAGACAGGGATTATGGGCACGGAGAAGGAAGGGTACAAGAACCTTGACACATATGATGAGTAGGCTAACGATTTATTGATTGGTTTAGGACTAACGGTTACACCCCATTTTGTATGCCTTCTAATATTATATGTTTGGCTGCAAGAAAAGCTTGTTATTAGGTATCTTGCACTTGTTATATATCTGGGTGCAAGATAGCTAATAATCTTTTGTACCTACATAAGGGTTTTATATTTGTTTATTTATCTGGATGCACTTTGTATTCTGTTTTGGAGACTTAAATATAAGTGATATGTTAGTTTATTTTGCAGACATAAACTTTGGAGACTTCACCCGAAGTCTCCAAATTGCAAGTGAAGTCTCAAAGTTTCACGCAGAGACTTCAAATGAAGTCTCCATGTTTCACGCGGAGACTTCACATGAAGTCTCTAGAATATGAGTTTACAAATAGATTAACACCGTCATCCATAAACAGGAGACTACAACCATCATCCATAAAGAATAAATTAAAAACATCATCAAGAAGCATGATATTCCATAAACCATAAACAAGAAATTAAACCATAAACCATGAACCAGATATTCCATCCAGAAGCATCGAGCCTCACTCGTCTTCCAACTTCGATACCTATGAATATAAAAAATGTGTCACTCGTCTTCCAAACTTTGATAAAGGATATTTTAATCAAATACAATAAAGGGTTGTAACTTACACATTTTGTTCGTGTATGACCCGGTTGTTTGCATTTTAAGCAACTGTATCGCTTGGAGAGTCTTGTGGTCTTGTTGTGACGCATTCTAGCAATCTCTAGCCAAGTCTGACACCTAGATTTCTTCTTTCTTGCTGGTAGAATTTTCACAACTGGTGGAAGACATTGCTCTTGTTCCTCAACACCATGATCACTTTTTGGGTATATAGTCTTAGAGTACGCATCAATCAAATATTCCTTCCTATAAAATGGAAATGTAAGAGTAGAAACATGTATATCGGCTTCTACTGCTGATGCAAGGACGTGTGAACAAGGTATTTTCTCAATCTGATAGACACCACATCCACATGTTCCTTGTTGTAAATCAACTAAGTAATCTCTCGCACCTGCTTTTACGGAGAACTTCCAAGCGTCTATACGTACAACAGCCATCTTGGTACCATAATCTCCACGAATTGCCAACAAATGTTAAACTCCCTGAGTATGGCATGTTGTGAGAGTAGATGCATCTTCTCTTTGTTTGTAGAACCACTTTCCTAGATTCTCTCGTATATACTCTAATAGGAATATTATGAGAAATCCTCTTGCTAGCTTAAACGCAGCGTTGAGAGATTCTGCAATATTACTGGTCTGAATGTTGTACCTATCGCCTGGGAAATGAACACGGGACCACAACTTTGGGTCTGCATCTACTAAGTAATTAGCAAGAGTAAGGTTTATATGTTTCAACTCGTCCATGTATCGGTTGAAGTCAGCAAGAGTGTACGCATATGCCGCTGCTCTAACCAAGTACAGTAGTTGTTTTCCTCTAAACTTGGTGACAATGTTACTCTGAAGATGATAGTAACAAATGCCTCGTGTTACCCAAGGGAAAACTGTGGTGCACGCATTCTTTATGGAGGTGTGCCGGTCAGAAACTATTACCAAAGGACTTTCGTGTGAGAAACAACTACTTAATTTGTTAAGAAACCATTCTCATGAAGCATCATTCTCAGTTTCTACAATACCAAATGCCAATGGAAATATCTGGAAGTTGCCATCCTTTGTCATTGCTACTAGCAAAACTCCACCATACTTCCCAGTTAAATGACATCCATCAACCACAGTGACTNTGTCTAAAAAAACTAAACCCGACAATCGAGGCCCCAAATGAGAGAAACAAATATTTAAATCTATTTTGTTCATTGAGTGCAAGCCCTGTAATAGTTCCCAGATTCGAATCCTGTATTAGCTGCAAATAACTGGGCAAGTTACCATAACCATCTTCTGCTATCCCACGAAACAATTGTTGGGCGCATATCAATGCCCTATACAAAGTAGTGTACCCCATTCGCAGCCCATACATTGTCTTCATTGACTCCTTGGTATGCTTTGGCATAATCCCATCAATTGTTCCAAAACTATCTACGAATAACCTACCAATGTGTTTGGGCGAATAGTGCTTGAAGTGAGCATATCGTTCTGCCATGGAACATGTATGAACATTCATGTATTTTGTCACCCAAAATGTATCCCTTGCATCCGTCACAATTGCTCTAACCTTCCACTTACATTCAGGAACAAAACACTTTGCCACAAAGAGTTTTTTTGTTGACTTGTATGCACAAAAATTGTATTTCAATTGAATACTCTTCAATCGCAATGTTGATATCAATTCTTCTTTACTAGCAAAACTTCGATTAACGTATATGTATTCTGATTTGTCTTCGTGACGATCGTAATCTTTGTCTTCGTCTTCATCTTCGTCCTTTACTTTCCCATATATACTGTAATTTCCACCGTCCATATAAACTTCAAGTTCATCATCAAGCTGGTAATCCATGTCACCTTCCAATATGTCATCTACTTCATCTTTGACCTCTTTCTCTTGTTCGTTGTCATGTTGTTCCCACTCTTCTTCACAATTGTCTCCTTCACTTCCACTCTCTCTAAAACCACCACAAACACATAGACAGATAACATGAAGCTTACATAACTCAACCAAGCTTCGGATTTGTCTATCATTTGTAACATGTATCGGAGGAGTATTAGGCGGCATTGCTTGCAACAATGAATCTGGAAGTGCATATGCCAACTCTACATTGTTGGTTCCAGTGTCCATATCATAATCATCTTGTACCATTCCAAGAAGTTCAGCATGCGTACAACCATCATCTACAAGTAACATTCTCCCTCCTTTGGAAGTATCGAGCTCAAAATGCCAATACAAGTCTTTCCTAACTCATTATCCTTAAACAACCGGTAAGTGAACCATTATCCTGGAAAACATATTATAACAATATTAGATCAAAAAAAATTGGTAAAAGTATCGATAATAATCAAGATAAATCAAGCTTACAATTATAATACGTTCTGGAGACTTCACATGAATTCTTCGTATTGAAGGTGGAGACGTCATATGAAGTCTCTGTATTTTAAGTGGAGACGTTCGTGTAGTCTCCAGAGGTTATTTCTGTATTTGACTAAATGTTGACTTTTTAGAAGGAGACTTCAAGTGAAGTCTCCTATTTCACAGGTCATTTCTGCAATAAAAAAATTTTCAGGGAGACTTCACGTGAAGTCTCCATAAATACGTCTCAAAATAGTTGTTTTCTCAAACCGGGGGAGACTTCACGTGAAGTCTCTGAAAAAAGAATAGGTTATATTTGTAATTGACTAAGTTTGACTTTAATGAAAGAAGTCTCCGGGTGAAGTCTCCGACAGAAGGAGACTTCACATGAAGTCTCCATATAAAGGGAGGAGACTTCCTGTGGAAGTCTCCCTTATTTTATTTTATTTTTATTTTTTTAATTAGTTTGGTAAAAAGCATTAGTGGGGTCCATTAAATAATAAATAAAAGGAGACTACCGCTGAAGTCTCCTCCGTTTTAGGAGACTTCACCCGAAGTCTCTCGTTAGACAAAGATTTCTACAAATAGTGAGTCAAATAATTTAAAGGTTGGTCAACTTCAAAAATAACCCCTCCAATACACGGAGACTTCATGTGAAGTCTCTACAATGCGCGGAGACTTCACAAGACATCTCCGTAAAAGTCAATATTTTAGTCAATTCCAAAAGTAACTCAATTTTTTGGAGACTTCACGTGAAGTCTCCACAAATATTTTTTTCTCAAACTAGAATTTGGAGACTTCATGTGAAGTCTCCTGTTTTGATTTTTAAAAAAGTCAATTGCAAAACTAACCACTCTATTGACTTGGAGACTTCAGCTGAAGTCTCCATAGTCATGGAGGCTTCACATGAAGTCTCCTCTCTGCAAATTTTTCGAAATTTTTAGATATTTAAACGATTTTGCTTAGTTATGATATATACCTTTTTTAGATGCCCACAATGTCGAAATGTAGCTTCCAATCATGTAATTGTAGCGTCAAAACTAGTGAAAACCAACATTTCAAGATTTTTGAAAGGTTAAAATGAAAATTTGAGAGATTTATGGATAGAAATTGAGAGAGAATGAGAGATAATATGGTTGAAGATTGTTTACAAGTATGTACAGTCCAAAAAAATAGGATTTATGACCATTTACTAGCTTGAATTTGGTTGGTAATGGTTGTTGGTAGAATTGAAGAAGATGACATTTTAGTAAATATGTGAAGTTGGATATGTATTTTGGTAATTTTAGGTAGGGATAAATGGTAAACCATAAAAAAAAAGTTAAGTGACATTTTCGAAATTATCTAAAGAAGTAAGGGAATTTTTGAGGTATTTGAGGAGAGAGAAAATGGTAGGTTATATTTGCAATTGACTTAAGTCAAATAGTTATTTTTGCAAGAATCCCTGAAGATTAAGAGTAAAATTTTAAAATAGATATTGATTAGGAATATCTCTTGTATAATATATCATAAATATTATGAATTATTAATTATAAGCTTTTATATTTATTTCAAATCTAATTGAATATAAAATGTTATGTTTAAAGCTAATTCTTAGCCTCTTATAAAACTATTTCTACGTAAACTCGTCCACAATTTATGTCATAATATATTTTACCATAAAAATTTATGTTCAATTTTTGTTATTTCTATATAGTAGATTTTTATTATATTAAATTGTAATATCTTTATATATTTAAGTTAAAATAAATCTTTATATATTTAAGTTAAAACAAACTAATAATATTATATAGTTAAAGATAATAATAATAATCAGTTAAATAATCTTATGAAGAGATAAAAAATTATTTTTTATTATAAAGGATATGAATCTGTTAACGCTACAGTTTTGTTATATATATAGAAAATAGATATATGTGTTGAATGGTATGTAGCTTTTTCACGTTTTCATGTTTTGAAAACGTGATTTCACAGAAAACATACCAGTCATAACAACACGCAGGAAATAAAAAAAAATGAAAATGAAGAAGTGTTTTTCAAATCTATCCCGCACATTTTAGATTTATAACTAATTTATGTAAAACTTGATTCATCTACTTAAGAGTAGCTTTTTGGCGTTTCAAATAAATTAAAAAAGAAAGCTTTTTTTTTACATTTTACATGTTGCAAAAGAAAAAAAAACCTCTTTGCCGCCATCTCTAATTTAAATTGATCATGTTAACCCAATATACTGGTATAAATATATGTGATTGATAGGAGTGTTCCTATCACTACATCTCCCATGAATTTAGTATAAGTATATTACATGACTAATATTCATCGATATATGACTAAAAGTAATATATATTTAATCTTTAGTATAAGTATATTGCTTTACCCTAAACCCTAAAAGTCTCATGACTTGAGCAAGTAGTCTTTTCTGGTCGATGATGTTAATACGAGCTCAAGAGATGATTTCTGAGAATTATATCGACCAAAGAAAATACAATTAGTCGATATAAGCAATACGTGAACGAGCAAAATGGTGTGAGAATTATATCGACCAAAGGAACGATGGTTCAGGTAGATATAAACGAAGCGGGAATGAGCAACAAAGTGTAAGAATTACATTGACCCAGAGGTCGATAAAATAAGTCGACGAAAGTGTGAGAATTGTTTTTTGGATTTTGGTTTTAGTAAGCGAGTATTGATATTTTTAAAATATATATAATATTCATTTTCCTATGTAGTAGTATTTATTTCACGATTTAGTTATTCAGCAAAAAAATACCATTTATGTGTTTTTATCTGTTCAATTATTTCATAATTCCGTTTAATATTATTCAGTTGTTCAAATAATTCTGCTCATTTGATTCTGCTACTTCATGATTCAGCTATTCAGCTATTCAATTGACATACCATTCGAACTCATAGTTGGTTTGTTTTTTTTGTTTTTATTACTTTTGTTGATTAATATTTTGATTGATTATTACATCTAGAGAACTTTGCATTTAGTTACTCGATTATATTGATTAGTACGTATTTTTATGCTATAAAATATAACAGAAAATAACTTTTGTTTATGTCTAAGTCAAATTAGTACATTTTTGTAAATGTACGAAGATTGAATACATTAGTGCGTAATTTTTCTTTACAAAAATTATGTAAAAATAACAAATCTATTCCCGTTAATCAAGAACGTACCCTTTTCCAAAAAAAAATTGTAGCTGAAATTTTTGTAATAATTTAGGGAGTTTATAATATCAAATATTTTAAACAAGTAAGATATGTCTATTATATATGTGGTCTTTAATCTAATGACAGGTGGTAAATCTAATAAAGGTTGGCGCACTTGCACATCCGAAAGTTGAATCTACCGTTGTCTACATTATGTAGAAATTTAGTTAATGGGCCGACCAGTTGTGGTCCAGTGTTAACAAAAAAAGGTATATCTACCATACAAGTGGAAAAAGTTACCTACAGACAACTATCAACTTCCACCTGTGACTTCAAGTTACCGTAGAACCACTCCAAGAGAAAAAATTGAGCCTGACAATTACTAGGAACAGTGCGTATCCCGATCACGTGCATTGTTGGGAATCACGAAGAATATGTAATCACAAAGAGCATATTGTTTCATCGCCTTGTTTATATACAGAGCAAAGCGCCGTAAGACTCAAGGGGTGTCTAAGTCTCTTTGCTTGTGTCACTATCACTTGATTCATAGCAAGCCAAATAAATGAACGCACACGCTCATTCCAAACAATATCAAATAAGCATCTTATGTCCTATTTTGGAGATATTTTTTTGTGTTTCAGGACATCAGTAGATCTCACAGTAAATTGTCCATTCAAACTTCTACCTAACGAAACACGGTCTCGAAGTTCTTAAGATGTTTAACTACCACCGATGTTAGCTAAAGTTGTATTCTCTGCGGCACAAAATCTCTATAAGATCCATGCGACATCACAAATTGCCTCATTTGTTAGCCATGTATCTTGCGAGTAATGTACATTGCATCCATCACCAACCACACATCGAATCCCTTAAGTTATCACTTACTGCAATCTGATTCCAATATTGCTCCAAGTAGAAGACCAAGTTGCGTTTGTCGTTAACTAGGTAAGGTCATTTGCATCCCTGACCTGGTATTTTCCTGACAACACTTGTGCCCATAAGTTAACCTTGCCTACAAGACGACACCCACCAATTTTTGCTAGAGATGCACTATTCAGATGTGCTATTCTACAAATTCGTAAGCCCCTCATCTGACTTTGCAGAACGCACTTTACTCTAACAAAGTGTTTTTTTATCACTAGTGCTCCCCTATATGAAATCACAAGACAACTTATCAAGTCGAGAAAAAGTGTGTTGGGATATTCCAATGGTACTCATATAATACACCGGGATTGTAGACAATACGGCTTTGGTTAACGTAACACAACCAACAAGGCTAAGAAACCGTCCTTTTCAGCCCGATAAACGAGATGCCACCCTCGATATCAAGAACTGGTCGGAAAGTATCCTTAGTGATACATCGCTGGATTATAGGCATCCACAAGTATTTGCTAAAGTCCTGAGTCTGCTGGATTCCACTCTCTAAACTAATTCGTGCAGCAAGATCTCTCTTCACATTTGTCGAAAATAAGATTTTTTGTTTCGCTAGACTAATTTTTTTATTAGAGGTTATACAAAACATTTCTAACACCAAATAGTCTTCACTTGCACTAATAAAAGCTTCAACAAACAGTATAAGATTGTTTGCAAAACATATATGCGACAACAATGGTCCGTTTCAAGACAAACAAAATGGGTTTTTACTATGCAGAAGCTACAACAAGCTCAATTTGATGACAAAATCTTTGAAGGCAGAGCACAAACAAGTATAGTGATAGAGGATCACCCTGATGCAAGCCACTCTTTGGCTTAAACGACTCAGCTTCTTCATCATTCCATAGCAACATCATTGATAGGCCAGCCACCTATTGCATAATACGCTACACCCACACTGCTTGTAAATTCGATGCGTTTAAGGTATCTTGTATGAAATGTAATCTAATTTGGCCATACACGTTTCAAGATCAAGTTTCAAGAGCTTAAATCACGTCTTCCTTTCTTTCTTTTCATTAAATGAACTGCGTTTTGTACAACAATTATATTGTTTGTACTTAATATATCAGTATAAAACTGGCTTATGTTGGTTCAATGAGGTTAGGCATAACTTTCTTCAACCAGATAACCATAGCTTTAGTTATAGGCTTAAATAAGATACTACACAAGCTGATGGGTCAAAACTGCAATATCTTTTCAGGTTTGGCAATTTTTGCAATCAGCAACAAGAAGAGCATCATTTTTGTTGGGGGGTAATTTGTTAATCTCACAAAAGTCTAGAGCAAACTTGCACACCGATGGACCCATTGTCTTCCAGTAATGTTGATAAAACACTGATTGGCATCCATCAAGACCTAGCGCTTTAAACTACCCCATGCTCTTTAACACCTGCATCAATTTCTCTATGAGAAAACAGAGAGTAGAATGTATTCAATTCAACAGTGGTAAAGGGCGCAAACCCAGAACACAATAGTCCAGTGACCATCTCATCAACATCATTCATAGAGTACAACTACCGGTTATAATCCACAACCAACGTTTCCAGCTTTTTCGCATACTCAATCCATACACCTTCACTGTTATGCAACTTTTCAATATGATTTTTGTCTTCTCCTAGTTATCATAGATGTATGGAAGAATCTTGTATTTTGTCTCCATGTACTATCCATCGTTCTTTTGATTTTTTATACTAGATCATCTCGTCATATTCTAAAACCATGTCCAGCTCTTTTATAGACTACCCTCCTTCACCAACAACTCATCTGAATGATTCAAATCTAACAGATCCTGAAGAGCTTTAATTTCCATCAGTAGTTTCTCCTTTCTCTTAGTAACATGACCAAATACTGCCTTGTTCCATCAGTAGTTTCTTTAGTGCTCATGTCAGACCTCCATAAGTGACATAAGAGCTTCTGAAGCTCAGGTGACTCAGCCAGGCTGCTTTAAAGCGAAATAGGTTACGTCTCGAATCTCCTTTAACTACCAAGAGAAGCTGCAAATTTAAGAAAGTGTGGTCTGATGCAAGAAAATGCAAATGGCTTACAGTCGCATACCACCATTTAAGTTTATCATGTGCGTTATACAAGATACGGACAAACTATTTTGCAACTAAAGTCAAACCCGACTTCCCATGTCTCCAAGTATATCTATCACCCTTGAAGCCAAAGTCAATTAAGCCAGTTCATTGATCCAATCACTCAACTGTAAAGAATAGTTGATAATTAACCATTTCCACCAGTGAGTTCATCAACTCGTAGAATCGTGTTAAAATCACCACCGATCAAAACTAACTCAACAAGCCCTTTGATCACACTCTTCAATTTCGGCCACATACCATATCTCCGAGCTACAAATGGAGGAGCGTATACCACAAGTAAATATACTGACTCATCTCCATCATCAATTGTCACATGTATGAACTGATTATGTGATTCAATAATTTGGACCAAACAATAGTTGATTTCCACAGCAACTATAAACCACCGCTATGCCCTCTCACATCAACACAGTAGGAGCTATAGAATTCCAATCCCTGGCAAGTTTGTCTCACATGATCACCCTCAGCATCTATTTCATATTAGGCAGAGATATCTGATGGATATCATTTAAACATATATAATTGCTGAGCAAAAGTTCGGTTTGTTTGCTCCCAAAAAATTCCACATTTAAGAAATTCATCAAAACAAGGGGCAACCTATTTTTCATATGTGACACTCAAAGTCTGCAAGTCAGACTCAAGGAGTTTCGCCATGTGCTCTCCATACGAGTGGTTCTTGACTGCAACTATGCACATAGATTTGGAAATATTTGTCTCACGACCATTAACCATTTTTTCCCATAAGAAGTCACTTCCGATTTTCTTTCAGAATCTACCCTTAAATGTTTACTAGACTTCTCCAACGGTAAATCTTTCTTTGATGGGCCAAATACTAGACCACAAGTGGGCCTAATTATTCTTGTCACTTTCGCCTTCGAACTAGAACTCCCTGAGATTTGACTAACATTTAATCATATCCTTACCGCCTGATTTATACACAACACTAAAGTTCATTGAAGGGCTTAAACCCGGCCCACTAGTTACTTGTTAAACACCCTTTTCTTTATTAGGTTTTGGCGCTAGAATCACATTTTCCTTGTTTTGTGTTGAAGATCTGGAAATATCTTTCAAATTTGAAATAAAAGAATCTTCAACCAGATTTGAAAATATGTTAGCTACCATTGTATTCTCTTTACTCGAAGAATCTGTGATTTCTCGTAAATGTCATCTTTGCCCTTTTTTCCTGATCCATTGGCAACAGAGGTCACACAATCTTCCAGATTACTAGACTGTGATATTGTACCACTAAAAGTAGTAAATCCATCATCAGATACATGTGCTAGCTGTTGTACCACCTACTCAGTATTGCTGCCGGTGTTCCTCACATATTTTACTGCAGATACATTAACTACTATTCTAACAACTTTTTAAGGGCACTGATGCACTGAGTATCCGTATATACCACACGATGAGCAAATAGAAGCCAGCAATTTTGCATTCCACAAAATATCGTTCAACATTCATGATAATAGACCCTTTCAAAGGCTTCCACAGATTTACTTCGACGCAAACTCGAGCATAACATGTTCTCTCAAATGCCAAAGTAGTCAAATCCATGCAAAAAGGCTGCCAAGACCCCAATTAATTCCCAAGATGATCGCTTTATGATAGTAATGCACTAGAACCCCTGTCAAACGAGCCCATAATGGAGTAGTTGAGATATCATCAATAAACGAATCAAACTCAAAGGACCATTCTTGTACTATAAGATAGCTGCCAAACACATGCCATGGTTCATCGGTAAGAGCCGCCAAGTACTGATCCTTAGATTTGAATCAAACTATAAAAAATTGGCGAGGCAAATCAATCACAGACATATCACCCTTTGGTTTCCACAGAGCAATCAATTTCTTATTTAAAATCATAAGCGAGATCCTATATTATCTTATTATCTAGAAAATTCGTGAATTTGAATATGTACCATTCATTATGTTTCCTTTTTATTCAGCATTTAATTGAAATTTTATATTACCATTTTCACATAGAAATTATGTGGATTAAATTTGCATTGTTTATTATGTATTCTTTTTATCCACCATTTGATTGAAATCCTATAGAATATTATCTCTTAGAAAATTCGTGAATTAAATTTGTACGGTTCATTATGTATTCTTGTTATTTACCGTTAGATTAAATCATTATCTTATCCTATAAAAAATCTGTGAAAATAATTTGTGCTCACTACAAGAACAAGGAGTTTTGATAGCGTCGAAAAAATCTTATGTAACAATATAATAGTGTTTTGTTATGCACTCTAACATCGTCTGCAATAATAAATCTAATACTTTAGATAATGAATTTCAGCACTGCTATTAAATCTTTTAAAATTATATTGGTTTTTTTTTTGTAATTAAATATATTTTCATAACGTTTTATATTTGTTATATAGTAACTTATTACAGCATTATAAAGTTGTTATGTATTATTTTATTATAGTATATTATATATATTATGTATTGTTATAAATATAAATTTTTAATTTTTAATTTTTCACTTTTTTGGTCGAAATTATTTACTATTATTTATATATATATATAATCTTAGACCACCTCCAACAATAAATCTTAGAAGAGGTTCTTAAAATTTTAAAATATTAAAAAAATAAGAAAGAGAGTCATTTGGGATTCTTATTTAAGAGCTTTAAGAGCCCCGGGTTCACCAAAAAAATTAATAATAATAATAATATTTAAAAATTGGGGAAAAAAATAATATTAAAAATTTTGAAACCGACGTGGCGAACCCGGATTTCATAAATTTTTGCTGGCGAGCCTTTGAAATTTGGGTTCGCACGTGGCAAACCCGGATTGGTTGGTTTTAATTTGT
>OVBA01006578.1:3366-16619 GCA_900406435.1 Lepidium aucheri
TGTTGGACCGAATGAAAGGCCAAGCCTTGTTGGTTGCTTGCAGCTCAAGTCTTGACGGTTCTTGGTCCTCTTGCTCAGCTTCTTGAATGTCTTGAAGACCTTGAATGTCTTGGTCTCTATCTTAGTCCGAGTCCTTTGTCTTCTTCTTCGCACTTCTTGAAAATACTTCAATGTGGCTCTCCAACCAATCTTGCTTGCACAATTGAAAGAGCTACTGGTTTATCTTTCCATCGAATCAAATTTGCCAAAGGTGTGCGTTCATGAGCCCAGGCTAAAGTTTCACGGCCATACATAATATAGAAATCACACTTGGAAAGGGTGGACAATTAGCTAGAGTTGGTGCGGTTTGGTGTAGATGTTTCCTCTTCCTTGCTTAGTACTTCAGCCACAGTTTCTCTTAGTTGCTCTCTTAGCTTGCGTGCTCTAGCTCTAGTCATAAGTCTGTTTGGTTCCATTGGCTTGATGCCCTCATCAGAAAAGGTACTTAGGGTTTCACACCCTCCTCGGTCAGTGTAAGTATCATTTAAAGTTTTCCCTTCTTTGATCACTAAGATACACTTCCATTAAAAATTCTTGTTCTCTCCTCCGCAAATCATGAAATATGTTCTCTCCCCACTCTCTCATCTTGTCGAACACCAACATTCGATGTCTCAAAAAAAGGAACATCCCTTTGTGCCACCTCTAATGGAACAATCTGCTATCTCACCGATAATGTTGTTTGCAGATTTTCCGCTGGAAAATCAAACTCTCCCCAGGAAACCCTAGCACCAGATGAATCGCCATCAATAGAGAAGGTGGTTGATGGCTCCACTAAGTCACTAAAAGATGATTTGGGTGTTATCAATGAAGTCCCCATTGCTAACAAAGTCAAAACCTCACCGGAGCAAAAGAGTGTTGATTCTCTGGTTATCTCTATGCACCCTCTGGTCAAACCCCCTTCTTTTTTGTTAGTCAGTAAGCCTCTTTTGCTCTGTTATCATGAGAAAGATGATGACTTTAGTAATCAGATTCCAAAGGAGTTTACTCCGTGCAATAATCCACCAGTGGTGAATTTGTCCAACGCACGGGGATTTCCTTCTAACGAGACAGGAGTCTGGTTAGCTTGTCAAGTTTAGGCAGAGGCGTCATTCCGTTCCTTTATTCTGACTCTCTGCTCTGTTGTCTCTCATGATGCTCTTCCTCAGATTCTTTTTCGGATTCTTGGTTTTTTGTATTCGGTGGGCCAGTCGCCCTTCTCAAGAAGGTGCGTCTCATCTCCTGATTGGTGCGTATCATCTTCTGATTAGTGCACCTTATTTCTTTCATTTGTTCCTGATGCGCTCTGTTCTACTTCTCAAATTGTCTCGCGAGGTCCTTGCTTCTTTCCTCATTTTTCTTATCATGTTCGCCAGCTGTCCAATTTTGGCCTAGAGTTCTGTCGTCGTGCGAATGCTTTGTGGTGGCAGCTCGACGGGTGGTGGATCTTGAACATTGTTCCCAGTCAGGTGTTCTTTATTCACTAGTTATGTCGTCTAATTGGGTTTGACTCTGGTATTGGTTATGCTTGCGACCGGTTCTCCGGTTTGTTCTTGCAAGTGCTGCTTGGTGACTTCTAGTCACCATTATTCTATTAGCTGGACACCAATTTTGAGAGAAAATTTGTCTCGGCTCCACGGTGGGTGCTAAATTGTTTATGCGTACACAAATAATCAAGGATCGAATGATTTTTATTGGATTAAACAAATAAATACGAAGAGTCTTGTGTAAGTATCTGCTAAGAACTGAAATGGTTTCTCTATCAAACTCGAGCTAACTAGTTCTTAAGTAATTCATGATCAGATGCTCTTGCCTTGATTCGTGACTCTTGTTTTATAGATGTTTTCCTCTGTGTTTTCTGAGAATATTCTGATTTCTTTATTATTATCGGATTGGATGTGTATTTGTCTTCTTTAATACCTCAATCAATCTCAGTGATTGACAAGATTCTACTTCCTTAACCAGTTAGCGCGTCAATGGTTATCCTGAAGAAAATATTTTTTTCTTTGATAGTCATTGCGCTAATGCTGACCCGGTCTGTTAATTTGGGGCCGGGTTTTCGACATTATTTTCTTGCCAGATCCTCTTCTTATTGGACCCGAACGATTTGGGTCTAACCATAAACAGTTTATTAATTATTGGTATAGTTCAAGTTGAAATTTGTTTGGTTTCATTAACCAAATTTGGATCACAATTAATTTTTTTTTAAATTGCACATGAGGACTCTTAGTTATAATTTAGTTGTAATAAACCAAAATAAAAAATTCAATATATTATATATAAGTTTGTGTTTTTCTTTTGTCAACCTTACTCATTCATTTTACTAATGAGATTGACAAATATCCGATCCATAGCCAAATTGCTCCCACTAGAGCTGGCGAGATTTGAATCCTCCACCTGGTACCAAACTAGATCAGAGGCAAGCCAACTAAACCACTTGCTTCTTTGTAAGTTTGTGTATTTTTGATATGTATTAATAAATAATTCATGTAGGAAACAATATATTTGTTTTGTTCGTGTAGCTAGTCATATAACCTAATATAGTTGGTATAGCTCAAAAATATTTTTCCTTTATAAAAGAATAGTAAACCCTAATTTTATGGAAAAATATCTCATCTTAACCGACTTTAAACATAAATTAGGATTATACATGCGTTATAACGTCTCCCTCTTTATCATGTTCTCAGCTTTATGATAACATGTTAACCCTATGATAACGTCTCCCTTTTCAAACATAAACTAGGATTATATCCATGGTATCATAGGGTTAGCATGTTCTCAGCTCCTTATTTCTAAGTGTCCTAGTTAATTTTCTTCAAGGATTTCTGTTTGACCTCCCTCTTTTAGGATTATACCTGCAAAAACTATCGTCTTCCGCTGGCTCTTGTATTCCAATTTTGTATTCCTCCTTTTTCTATCATAAGTTGATGGCAGAAAAAAAAACATTTTTCTTGTAGTGAAAATATCTTTAAAACCAAACTCGATCTATACCGAACCGAGATATATCCAAAAAATAAAAATATCTGAGTAAGTCTTAAATCAAAAGAACCAAAATACCGAATTAGAAGAACCGAATCCGAAAAAAAACTAATGGTTCTTAAATCTATGTACCCGGAAAACCAAGTCTTAACCCAAATCTGAACCGATATATTTATATTAATTTTTTTTTTTTGGTTTTTTTTAAGAAATATCTATTAGTTTTAATTTTTTATATATAAATCTGTAACAAAACCTACCTTAGACCTATTTTTAGGGATTGTTACAAACTATATGTTAATTTTATCTTAAAGTTTATAACACGGTCAAAATAAAAGTATCTTTCGCTTTAATATATAAGATGTAAACATAAAAATATGGAAATCTTCCTAATATCGTTGCTAGTCTACCTTATCTCTAATACTTATCAATGTTTTAATTATATTCTTGTTAGTATCACTTCCTGTCTTCATCAAGACTATGTATCATCACTGCTTAACTAATAAATCTATTATGATGTTCAAAAAAAAAACATATTTCTTATATATATTTATTTGTACAAATATCTTAGAAAAGAAAAGAATATTTATTATTTTGTGCTTTCAACTAGTTTCCTTTTCATTTTATTGTAGTCTAGTAGCTTTTGAAATATTTTTTTGGTCAAAATCATACTTGCGAAATATTTCTCTAGTAATATTAAACTATAATTAGTAGCCAAGCAGTTGTGACGATTTATAAAGCTCTTAAATTTTTTATTTGCAAAAATTATAAAAATAAGATATTTTAAAGAAAGTTTTATGAATAAAGTTAATATAAGTTTCCCATCATATAGATGGAGGAGTATTATGCATGATTTTTGCAAGATTCATGGTGAGTCAAGCCCTGATTAAAAGAGTAGACAATGGAAAATCTACTTCGGTGTAGCATCATCCGTAGATACCAAATGTTGTACCACGTTTAGAGCCAAATATTTATCCTGATTTAATGGTTGATCATCTAATTGACTCGTCGACAAGACTTGAATAACATTATTAATTTGTTAGTTTATGATCTCATAATATTAGGAATTCCTACTATGTGGAGAAAATGGAAGAAAATATTAGGGTTGGTATTACTCTAAAAATGACAGCTACACCATGAAATCGCGATATTGAGTCGAATTAGAAAGTGGACTCTCTAGAGAAGATGCGGACAGTTATGGTCCACCAGTAAAGGTGCTTAAAGCACAATTTTGGAAGATAAACACTACAAAAAATTTGAGCTATTGTGACAATTGTATTGTGATCGAGTATTAGTAATAATTTTTGACGATTTATATACAATTTTGTTACTTTTTTTTACGAATCATTGTGACTCTATTCCATAACGATTTGTGATAAAAGTGTTACTAGATTTATTCGTCACAAGTATATTGTGACGTCTTTGTTACCAATATGCATATGTGACACTCGCATTGTATTACAAATCGTCACAACTTTGTAACAATATCTTTATATTGTGATGAAATATGGTTACCGTGACGAAATATTACATATTAATACAATTTTTTTCTTGTAGTGAAAGTATCCTTCAAAAATTAGGCAATTTATGTGGTAAATTCTCTTAGGTTGTGTGGCGGTTAAGGATATTTATACCACCAAATAATTACGTGCGCTAAGACTTGTGATTGTTGTGGGATTGAGGGAGAGTCGATAAATCATATCGTATTTGAATGTCTTCCAGCCGTTCAAACATGAGTTTTATCCTTTACTTCTAGAAAGATTTCAGATTTTCCACTTACATATGTATTCTCAAATATGGATTACTTATTTTTAGAGAATTTTGGAATCCAATAATAGAAGCAGTATTCATTTGCTCCTATGACACATCTGGAAAGCTAGAATGATAAAACATTATCAAACAAGGACTGAGATCCTAGAGAGATTATTCGGTTGGCGGAATCAGAGTCATTGACATGTGAACAAGCTATTACGGCCTTGAAGTGGTGCAGTCCACACTTCCTTCTTCAGCTCCTAGACAATATTGGCTTTCAACAGCTCGGCCACAGTGTGAAACTCTGGTGTTGGGGTTAACGATGCTTTGTGGGTGGCTCTTGAAAGGATTCAAAGTACTTTTCTGGCTTATTCTTGTTTCCATGATGGGTTGGACGGTGTGTGTATGAGAGCCAGTGGAATGCAAGTCTGTCAACACTTCATTCTAAAGTCTAAGCCATTCTATAGACGATGATGTGTCTACTATTCCTGGATATGCTTGAGGTAGACATGGAAACAGATCTGCAAATGCTATAAAGATCCTGACTAACCTTGAAGATTGGCCGGTTTTTTCTATTTATTAAATACTTCCCAAGGTTGAAAAGTAGTTCCACCAGCTTGCTCTTCATCTTATTTCTTGAATTACCGAGCGGATTCTCTTTCTTATTTTTTGCCCGAGAAAATGTTTGTAATTTTTCCTATGTAAACACTTCTCTACTTGATTGAAATTTTAATAAATGATCGAGAAGAAGTTGGAAAAAAAAGTGATATTAAACTACAACTGTTAACAAAAAGCATATATTAAACTACAACATAATAGCATGCGAAAAGATAAAACAACTTTTGGAAATAAGACAAAATTTCTAACTACATATAAAATTATCCTTTAATCACTTTTGTAAAAATTACATATATCAGAAAGTAGTGAGTGTTATCTTTTTAGCAATTTAAAAATTGTATCACGAATGACTGGAAAGGTAGAAACTAGACTATATAAAATTTGCTCATAAACTAATATTTGTATGACGTTAGGTATTTATGCATTTAACCCAAAAATCTAATACAGTACTCAATTTCTCCAATTTTCTGCAATTTGTGGAGGTTTACATGATATTACTGTATTTTTTCCACCCTATACAAGACAGAAAAGAAGAAACAGAGACTAAAATTCCAAGAAAAGAGACAAAAGAAATGGAACTTTCAAGTTTAAAAGGTCACTGTCTCAGTGAGAGGGAAAAGAGAAGAGCCATTATGTATATTTATGTATATATCAGACCCACTTATAAACTTAACCTCTAATGAGATATAGGCCCAAGACTCAAATAAAAATCATTTCTTATATGTCTGCAAATTCCAATTTCTAGAGCTGAAACCTCATTTGGTCGATTCCACAGAATGCCTAACAGTCTCTCTTATCAATCTTAATCAATTAAAAAAGACAGAGAGCTTAAAGATACTTCCTTCACTTCTGAGAAGCAGCACAATGAGGCTTGAGGCTTTGACCTTTCAAAGTTGATGAAGCAGTTCTGCTTGAGGAAAGGATCCGTTTGACGGCAAGTCTAGAAGAAGGAGATCTTGATCAGAATTACAATTACCTTCATAGCCAAACATTGAAGAGCCACCTTCTTGAGCAAACACAGAAGTCAAGCCTCTTGGGCTGAAACACGAGACATTGCTCTCTGCCATAACTTTGCTTTCATGGTTTGATTTCATCTGTATCACCCTTCTCGGGCTCCTCATAAGCCCCCTTGACTCTGTGATCAGACCAAAAGAATTTACAAACCACAAAGACTGATCGCAGAATTAACAAGAATGATGAAAATGTCCTTTAATACTAACCTGACTTTAATTGGGTTTCGTCTTCATAGTGCCTTTTAATGGTTACAATATTTTTATGTACATTTGGGTTTGAGCTTCTCGAAATTGTAGTAACAGAATCTCCGGTCCCTTTTTCTCGTTCCTGCAGCCACATATCAATTTCACCTCTGGCCAAAAGCTATTATTATGTCAGTGTTTTGATAAGAGTAAACCAAACCTTCAGGAGGTAATAGCTTTCCACCAAACGAGATTTGTTAAAATCAGACAAAGCAAGCTTCTTAAAAGTCCTGATGTCTTCCAGTTTTGCCCCAGAGGAAGAAGACATATCAAAGATACCATCAGCAATGAGCTGCTGAAACAAAAAGAAGTTGTCCTTGAACTGAGCACTTTCAAACATCATTTTGAGGCTGCAAAAGCAAAACATGACAGATTAGTCCAACATTGTCCAGTCTAGTTTCGCCGCAAAATGCAATGCACTTCAAACCTATCAGGAAAGTTATCAGAGTCGATCTGAGGAAGCAATCTCATCAGTTTCTTCTGTTCTTCCTCTGTGAATTGTTCTATGAACTCATCAAAGTTGAAAACATCCTGCAATAATTATATATTTTAGGTAATTATCACAGAATCATTTAATTTGACTTCCATGTGCTTGAAACATGTTGGTGAGAGTTGCTTAAAACTTACCTTCAAATCTATGTTACAGAGTGGTGAATTATGGTTCCCCAGGACATGCACTCTTTCAGTTTGAGACTTGGTTCTGCAAAAAAAGGATCCATCTTTCATCTTTCTTGACTATTGTGAGCAAATGTATAGATCATCTCAAAGATACATTGAGAATCTTTTACCTCTTGAATACTTCTTTCTTTATAGCTTGTCCACCAGCGTATGAACCTTTCTCTGCTCCAATCTCAACACGCTTCACGGAATGTGAGTATGCCTCACTGATGGAAGACTTGTTCTCAATCGAAGAGAGCGAGCTGCCTTCAGACTCCTCTTCCCGAGTAAATGAGTGAGGATTCTTCATCAGAACACTCCCATGTCCAATCTCAACAGATACCATTGACATTTCATTTTCAAAAAGAAGATCTTCCTCTGATGAAACTGAGAGACACGATGATTGCTGCTCTTGTAGAATATTGTAAAGGTCCTTAGTGAGCTTTTCAACAGAAGAGGACTTTGGCCTGCTCACACACGTCCTCCTTTTGCAAGGAACAGTTGTGTCCCATGCGTTAGACTGCGATGGACCTGGAAAAACAAAGTTCACATGGACAGTAAGGAGCTGCTTTTTAAAATCCCATGTTGTTGATCAAACCAAAGAATAACAAAGTAACCAAACCTGATAACTCGCTCCCATCTGCACCACTAAACTGTGCACAGCTCTCAGAGTTTGATACAGCCGAACCAGAACTCGACCTATTACTAGCATCCTCCTCTATCACAGCTTTCTTCAAACCGTTATTGAATTCCAAGACAGGTCTTTTAATCATAAAGTTTTCTTGAATTGCTTTCCTCTTAAGCATCTTTGACTCTTTGTTCTTATTGCTTAGTGAAATGGTCTTCATCCTTTGAAACCTGTGATCATCATTCTCATCACCATCCGCACGAGCATGGAGCGGTGTGTAATTCACAAGTGTTCCCTTTGTCCTCCAACGCGATCCACAAGCATTGCACAATACTGGCTTCTCTGGTGGCCCATTTCGCCACAGAGGTGTGTCTGTTTCAATGGAAGAAACAAAAATGTCACAAATTTGCATTTGGAGTTTTAAAAGTAAGACTTAACATAAGAGTTCTTCAGAAAACACTTGAATTGTGACTTTTACAGCATATTCAGACTCCAAATCAATCACACATTTTCGATTTAAAGCTCACATCCAAGTAAAACAATAATGATCTTTTAATACCAAACCTCCTGAAGTCTTCAAGCATCAACCAGACAAAATTAAGTTCATTTTCACGACAAATTACAATCATAAACACAAATTCAGATACCAAACTCGTGGGTTGTTGCTGGACAAGAACAAAAGGGACGCACAGAGATGAAGTGGTGTTCTTAAGATCATTGAGCAAGAACAAACCAAATAAGTATTGTTAAAGGAACGTAAATCCAAATGTTCCATTCATATTCTCGAGTCCAGAAGTCTTTACTGTATCACTTCAATAAATCTTACAATTTGTCAAGAAAAAAGCATACAAAGACATGTTAACAAATCATTTTCCCAGAAAAAAGGGCATCTCACCCAGAAAAATATGGAAAAAGTGAATATTCATACAAGTTTTTTCTCATCATCAAATCGAAATTGGAGACACTCACTTGTAACTCCACAGTGGTAGCAAGGCCCTTGCTTCCCCATAATCTCTCTCTCTCTCTCTTTTTTGTTTTTCAAAAATGAAACTATAATTTCAGAGGAAAGTTGCAATATTTGTAGACTAAAGAACAGATTTTATGGAAAGAAATTTAAGTTTATAAATTGTGTTTAATATTGACCTATAAATTGAATAACTGTTCAGAAGCTTTTCTCTGCAAAGAAAAAAGCCCAGAAAAAAAAAGTTTTTTTTTCTTCTAATTGAAACAACAAAGAGAAAAAAAAAACCCAGGAAATTTTTCTATGAGAAAATAATTCTCAAAAACTCCAAAACAGTTCCAGAAAATAGAAAAATCAAAGCAAGGAAGAGAACAATTTGAAGAGATAATTAAGTTTATCTTTTGTATTTTATCGGTTCCTTGAGCTATCACTCTCTAATGCACAATCCAATAGAAAAGAGAAGAGACTAATTGAGAGAGGAATCTAATAAATGGCTGTGAAAAAGAAGATGAGAGAGAAACTGAGGGTTTAGAGCGAGAAACTGTTTGTAATAAAAATGGCCTCTTTTTTCATTTTTATTTTATTTTGCTTTGCTTTGTTTTGCATTATTATTATGTAACGATGAAGTAATTGTTTCATCTTCCTCTCTAAAAAGTTCTTGTTTTGACATTTCATTTAGAGAAAAAAAAATGAGAGTGAAATTGTTCATTTTATATATAAAAAAACTTTGTTTTGTGACATTATATAAAATGACTTTTTTTGTCCACATAAAATGGCCTCTTTTATTTCATTTTGTTTACTGTTATTATAAAGTAAATGTTTCATCTTCCTTTAATAAAAACTTAGATTTCAATTTAAGAAAAAAAAATTATGATACAAGAAATGAGATCTACGAGATTTTAATAAAAAGTTTAAGTAATTTTGGGTAAGAGGAATATTATTAGTGATTATGCCTTATGGTTCCTTCCTTCTTGTTGACTATAGACTTTTCTTTCTTGTTTGTTTTTGTATTGTATACTTCCAACGAATATATTAAATATAATAACGACAATTAATATATTGATGACTATCAGACTATTGTAAGATAAAATGAGGAAAAAAGAAAACAAATGTAAGCTATTTATGTCTAATTTTATTTATTCCACGTATTCCCAACATATTATTTAAATACTTACACTATTTGTTTATAATATTCAGTCATATATATAAGTATTTTAACTCTCTTATTATCTATATTTTTATATGTCATGTGAAATAATTTATCTCAGGGACAATAGTAGAAAATCAAAATGATTAATGTAATTTTTATATGCTCATTAATTCCATGTAAAAAATAGTGTTCAAAAATTTAGGATAGACGGATATGCTAGAAAGGATCTCTCTCCTCTTTGTTTCTTTCTTCTCACTCTAAAATTCTCTCGATTATTGATCAATTTTTGTAAGCGGCGGATAGAGGCTACCTTAGCTCCGGTTCCGCCACTTGCCATTCCTTATAATTTCATTTTTCTTTTTGTTAATTATCTTCTTATAATCTCTCTTATTCGTATGTGTAATAGAAGCTTATCATCGGGTCTCTTGATGCTAATCCACCTCTTTTGGCTTTTTCCAGTATCTATGTCGGTTTTCTCCCGGGTTCTCTAGTTTTCTTCTTTTTTCTTTTTAGATCTTTGGTTTCATATTCAGCATGTGTCATCAACTTGATGTGGTGTGTTGATGGTCCGATTTTTCCAACCTTCCTCCACTTTCGGCGACTGGCTCAACCTATACTTCTCATCGAAGATTGAAGACCTTTATTCTCATGAAATAATTCTCTATAGCCTCCTTGTCCACTGTAATGAGTTTGAAAGTGGATTAATATCAAGATCTGTATATTGAATCTTGAGGCGTTGGAGATTTTTGAAGAAGAAGGTCGGCGTTTTACAATCTTTAGGTCGGTTTCTAGCAAATCGGAGTCTAATTGGTGGCAGAAGTTGGTGGGTAGAACTCTAGGGTTTTCTATATAATGGGTTCAATAAATTTTCTTGCTATTCTAGACTGCTATAGAATAGGTCTTTCTGGCCCAAATTAATAAAAAATTAATGTTGCGAGACAAAAAAAAATTAGGATAGGCAGACTGTCAAGACAGAATTTAAGTGTTAGTGGCTAAATGGATTTTATTGGTTCTGATTACATAAAAATCGGATAAATTAGGCGATTAAAATTATCAGACAATTAGATAGTGATTAGTTGGTTTAGATTGTCTATTTTTCCTTTTAAAAAATTCAAATAAAATATATTTTGAAAAAAAAATAGAAGAAAAAAAATATGACAGCCGGAAGTTTATCTTAAAAATGAATGCTTTTAACATCATCAAATATTTATAGTGACATTTATATAAATTTTTTAAAAATACGAAATTTTTAATTTTTATAATAAATTATGTGATTCAAATGATTATTGTTTATATAATATTATTTATTCTAATATTGTCTAAACAGCTTAAAATCGGCTACATCTTTTTTACGCATTAGACTAGTTCTCGGTATTCAGTTTTTCAATTTGGTTCTGTTCGAATTTTTTGGTCTTTTGTTTTTTCGGTTCTGAAATAAATAGTAACCAATGGGTATATATTTAAATTTGGTTCAGTCTGGTTTCGATTCTGGTTTTTTCATGAAAATCTGGTAACCAATGGGTATTTATTAAATTTTAATTTGGTTTTGGTTTGGGTACCTCTATCTAATTTTTAAAAAAAATCTTTAAAAACCATAAATCAATTACAAAAATTTAATATTTTATTTTTTTGGTAATTTTGATTCAGATTGACCGACATAATTGGATTTACAGTTATAATTTAGATATTTAGATTATCATATCCTATATAAATAATTATTTCTAAATATATAATTATATTTCAGTTATTTCGGATAATTATTTGGTTTTTAGTTATGTACTTATTTGATTTCAGTTTTTTGGTAATTTAAAAACTATTCGATTATTTAACTGATTCTAATTCGGATCAATTCCTTAAATTTCAGATCAGTTCAATTTGATATTTTGGTTCTAATTATCATGTCCAGGTTTACATTAGATGAAGGTTATTATCGGTTTGACGCTAAATAATTTTCCGAGAACTGAAGAAAACAAAGAGAGAAAAATTTATTGGTGCCTTTGGATTAATTGAATAGAGTATAATTAATATCTTTTTGAAAAAGAAATAGCAAGATTAAAATTTATAGATATTGTTTTTGTCAACGACTAGATTAAAGATTGTATATTTCTTTCTTATTCTTATACATGTAACGATATGATAATTGTAAGATATGTAAAATACAATTATATATATATATATATATTAAGGTAAATAGGATATTTGTTTTCTAACAGCAGATGGCTGAAATAAATAAATTGATAAATATATTTTCTCAGAAAAAGAAAGTAAAAAAAGAAAGGAATGGTATGTAAAGTCAGCGTCCAGCATGACGATCATGGACACAACTCCGCTCTCCACCGTTTGATTTGGTAAAACTATATCACATTTGGGTCCCACTCTTTCTTTCATTTCTCATTCTGATTACTTAACTAATGCCACACCATTCCTTATACCTCTATTTTCAATTCTTATATTCACATTTCACAATATTATGTATTGAAATCTTCAAATCATATTAACTGTTTCATAAATACTTTAATGTACCTATATAACAATGTAAACATAATTTAATTTTGAGAAGATTTTATCCCAAAAGCTTTGATTAAATAGCTCTTGGGTCAAATTGACTCATAAATTCGAGATATGAATTTTTCTTTGTACTGATATATATATAGTGTGATAAGTGATTAATGCACATTGAATGGTAATGTTAAGAAGCAATAGTTACGTAAATTGAAGAATGATGTGTGAGAGAACGAATTAAAGAGTAGTCATACCGAATAGTGTAACCAGAAATTCAGATGCCAATCACATCTCTTATATATTCCATTAGTAAATAAATAAATAAATAATGTTGGTAATGTAATAATGAAATAATGGTGTGATGAGGCAAAATGATGGAGGAAGATCGGACGGATGAGAATTGAAAGTGCGATTATAGATTAAAGGACAAAAAGTCATGCCTTCGATCGTGCTTTCATTTTTTTTACAATTTAGTACAAAACCCATTCTCCTTTTCATACGCTAATTACAATTAGAGACAATAACTACGCCAACAAAATGTCAATTACTCTAGAAAAAATTAACTAATATAACCTACTTTATTTTATATATTACTAAGATAACCTCTTTTTATTTCAATTACTTAGATAACCTACTTTTTTTAAATATACCTATTTTAACCTTCACTTCAAACATTCCATATAATCATTCTAGTTTGTCTTCAACTTTTCCAGAAACAAAAACCTACTGTTCTAGTTT
>OVBA01006579.1:0-16616 GCA_900406435.1 Lepidium aucheri
CCATTCCTTGGCTTTCGAATTCCATGAGTATAACTTATAGAACCCTGTTTGCTCCATTGTAAACCTCAAGTAGCTGCTGTCGTTTGGGAGAGTCTTCATTACAAAGTAATCTTCCTTTAGTTCGAAAATCGGGGGCATGTCCCCAAATTGGTAACCGCTCCATGTATCCATTCGCTGCCCTGTAGTAAAAATTACAAGGACTTCTTCTTCACTTATAATTCGAAACCAGAAATCACCGGATCATCTGAACTCTTCCAAGACCAGAAGGACATGAGTGGATTGTCTAGATTAGGAGACTGATTAGAGATCTTCAGTTTCATCTCTGGGACTAAAGTGTTCGTTGGAAAATCAAAACTTTGCCATAAGTATTTTTCTGACTCGTTGGATTCCTTAATGACAAAATTGCCATTATCGAGAAGTTCAGCCATGATCAGAGATGTGAGCACACTTTGTTGGGTTACATTGATCGGCCACACAAGAACATTCTCTTGGTTGAATAGACCGAAATTATTGACGTCAAATCTGAGTGTTCCAACTGGTGTGGTGAGAGGTATATCTTTGTTGCCTACCCATACATTGGTTTTTTTGGGATCTTCCCTGTACCATATCCCAATATACCACTGGTTATTTGGCCCAGGTTTGAACAGACCAAGCTCGAAAGTTTTCCCTGAAGACACCAAAGTTTGGTTGCTCGAAAGACTTAACTCTGTAAATGAAAAAGGATTAGCAGAAGCAGGTAAGAAACAAAAGAGAAAGGAGAAGACGATGACTGACATTTTATGTTTTTGAAAAAATTACAGGAAGGAATATACGCAAATATATATAGAAATGCAAAAGTTGAGAAAGAAAATTACAACTGTTTAAGTTAATGGTATTTAAGTTAGCTAGGTTCTAGCAGAGTTTGCCCATACCTTGCTTTTTGTATACATCATCGGGTTATAATCAGATTTGGTGCCAAAAAACACGAAATCAAAAAACAGAACATGTGTGTGTGTGTGTTTGCCCACTTGAGACATTAATGAGTTTGGTCTCTTCTAACTAAACAATATAAAATCTGATTGTAAATTTTTTAAAATAATCTGTTTGCCCACTGCTTAGCCGTATGTATTCCCATAACCAAAAAGAGTTATTATGGTGTACCCATCAAAAGTAACCATATAAAGAATTTTTGATTTATCTTTCAAATAATATTTAATACAACTACTAATCGAGGCTGTAACTATCTAAAAAAATTAAGTTTTGCCTTTAAAAAAAAATGTGTCTGTATTCATTTTGTGTTTTGTGATTAAGTTTGAGAACTATTCAAATATCTAATTTTTTCTTACAATTAGATCGACAAAAATAGATTCGTAATCAATTCTCATTCTACTATTTTAAATTTAATTAATAAATTTTTACTATTTTTTTAAATTTGTTTTCTCTGTCTTTATATTATTCACACCACATCTTTTTAATAAAAAAACTAATTTAAATCTTACCTTAAAAAAAATTGATCGTTTCCAACACATACTAAGAATTATTTTTAAATGACCAAAAATTACTTAAAAGCTAATATAGTATCAAATAGTTTTATAATATATAGAAATTTTATTTATTTAGAAATTTTATTTTAATATTATATGGTGAAAAACTCTATATATATATATATATGTGTGTGTGTTTTTTTTCTTTCTAATAATACAAGTTGGAAAAAGAAAGAAAGAAGAATGGTCAATCTCATTGATTTCCTTGCCTTAGCTTTAGCCTATTAAATTATTTTTGTGGTTTGTCCCTAAGTTAATGAAATGTTTATCATTCAATATAGAGTGACTATATATATAATATGTATTTTTGCAAGATTGAGTGTATAACTAAGAGAAACAATAAGTTTTAATATATTGAGTCATGAGACCTGATACTTGGTTCATTGTTTTTTATATTTTTATGTTACTCGTTTGCGGTCATGAGAAAGGTAAAATATTAACATCTATTTATTTTTTGATTATTTAAAGAACTTATTTATCACCAAAATTTTGATTTGAGCATTTTATTTAAAATAATATTTTTGGTCAAAAAGTTAAATATTGATATATATATATATATATATGTCGATTTGAACATTTAGTTAAAGAAAATATTCAGCATGTGTGCATTTGTGAAGATAATTGTTTACCCAATATCACTGATTGAACATTTAAATATATATACCCAAACATGTCACGTTTCAATACAAATATCATATAAATACTTTTCGTAAGATTTTTTTTTAAAAGAGAATAAGATATGGGATGAGTTCTTTTAAGCAGCAAAAAAAATTTTGGTATAGTTAAAAATTGATATATATATATATATATATATTGTTTTCTTCTGAAACTCGTTTCCTGGAAACCTTATAATCTCGTATAAATTCGATATGGACATTTTCTCAAATGCATGGCATTTTCTATTGTATAAATAGACAAGATATATGTCTCATATTGTCTCGCTAAATTATTTTTATGTAAATGGACATGGACATATGTCTCATATTTAAATAGACATAGATATATGTCTCATATGTCCACGATAGACCAATATTTTTCATTCATGGACATGGATATATCCTTTGTGAAATTATGTCCACCGTACCATTCTCTCAAATTCAAGGGACAATTTTGTCTTTTGAACCTAAAAGAGACAAAATATGTTTATGTTCATATACCTTATAATATTTTTAACAAATATGAAAGTATGAGGATTTTTTTCATAATCTTGCAAACCCATTGAATATTTTTGATGAAATTCCCTAAAGATAAACCTAAGCATGACTTCTTTGTTTCAACAATTTTCTGAATTAAAATTATGTGATTGGACAAGTTTAAAATGACAATATTAGGTCTAATGGACGTACTAATTAAAGCAATGTCGATCACTTCAGATCGCACCAACATAGTGGAACTAAACGTCTGTTGTAATCATGTGGTCGAATTAATTAAGTGTTAATGTATTTATCAAAAACTGAAATAACATTTTAAAACATAACAATAACCATTTAGGTAGCAAACTTTGTCTTAGAAATAATATTTATATATGTGAGTTAAGGTTTTTTCCATAAGTTGGTGTTATACTAATTTCTCTTTAGACAATTTGGATCTTATTTCACTCAAATTGACTTGGTCTAACGCTCATTATGCAAGTTGCTTGGCTCTTTACGTCTTAGTCGTTGAAAATATTGTAAACTAAGACCATCCACATTAGTAAATCCTTTTTTGGGTTTATAGAAATATTTTATTAATATTCTGGTGGAGTCATAATTAGTAAAAAATCTCGATGTATTTTGCTCCTGCATTAATGAACCCGAAAATGAAGTTCTTAGAAATAAATTTATTTATTTTAATTTTTTTAAGAAAATTATTATTCATTACAATAAGAATTATATACCTACAAAGATAATTATTTTTCATGACCAAACTTTTGCTAAATATTCTCAACTAAATTAGCTTTCAATTGACTATGTATCCGATGATCACGAATTTGATTGCGAATGCCAAGCATATTACCGAGATTGGAAGGGATGTTCGTAGAGTACGAAGAATTCACCTCTGAACTTCTGCTTGATTATCTTACTTCGAAGTATGATGTATCATATTGAGTGTATCCGTCTCTTTCGTTCTCTACTATCATATTGTGCAGTATGATACAACATCTCATAATCTTTCCTAAGCTTTCCTTGTCCCATAGTAAAGCTGGCTTTTTAACTATTGCAAATCTAGCTTGCAATACTCCAAAAGCACGTTCGACATCTTTTCTGACGGCTTCTTGGATGAGACTCGAACATATAAAATCTAGCTTGGGTAAGACTCGCCAAAATCGTCATTTTCTTGAACAAACCCTAATTTTTTGTCGTATGACAGAAATGAAGAGTCATCAGTGGATTACCCCCGACAGCGTAAAAAAACGCCCAATCATGATTCACCACGTGGCGTGAACCCGTCTCTTATGGGATGCTTCTCACAAACCGGCTCTTATGAAATGGGCTTAATAAAATTTGATTTTAATCAATCGGGCCTAAAAACCCGAGCTGGTGAACCCATTATAAACCCTTGATGTGGATGGTCTAAAACTTCAATACAATATTCAGCTCATTCTTTTGTACAGAATATATAGAAATTAGAAAGGAAGCTCAATTCAAAATTATTTAGTTTAGTACATTAATTTTTGTTTGATTTATATACATAACATCTACAATGTGATTATTACATTTTCAAATTTTGTGTTCGAATTTGGTTTTGGTACCTTTGAAAAAACTGTTAATTACTCACATTA
This sequence comes from Lepidium aucheri, assembly GCA_900406435.1. Classification (NCBI taxonomy): domain Eukaryota; kingdom Viridiplantae; phylum Streptophyta; class Magnoliopsida; order Brassicales; family Brassicaceae; genus Lepidium; species Lepidium aucheri. The sequence goes on from OVBA01006579.1 coordinate 4,285, forward strand.
ATTTTCAATTTGATCTTTTAAGTTTATGCTATTCAAATTATGATTGAAATGGTACTGCTTTTTTTTGTCAACGGTAATATTAATATTGGACCACAACGGCTGATCCATTAGCCAAATTTCTACATAAAATTTCGTAAGTGGTAGGACTCGATCTCTAGTAATACATGTATACATGTCTATAATAAACTTACTACCAACCACTAGAGTAAATGTCACTTCAAATTTAACAATAAACTTGCACTAAGATAATAAAAACAATAAAATCCACTATAAGAAAGTCAAACCGTTGACGAAACACAAAATGGTCTTCTTCGCACTACTACTACATTATCTATATAACAAGCAAACCAATACCACAACTTGTCACACAAACAACAATGGAGAAACAAATCTCTCTATTGCTATATCTCTTCCTCTTCATCTTCTCAATATCATTCTCTCTTCACCAATCAGAAGCTCGAAAACATTCCAATTATTATCGAGTTGCACCAATCACAAGACTAGTCCCAAAACCTCTCTACGAACAAATCTTCATTCACAAAGAGAACAACGCATGTCCTGCAAAAGGTTTCTACACTTACGAAGCTTTTGTGGAAGCAACTAAGCATTTTCCGAGGTTCGGAGCCACAGGGAACCTTTGGATAAGAAGACGTGAAGTGGCTGCGTTTTTGGCTCAAATATCACATGAAACGACTGGTGGTTGGGCTACTGCACCGGACGGACCATATGCTTGGGGGTTGTGTTTTAAAGAAGAAGTGAGTCCACAAAGTAATTATTGTGATGATTCTAATAAAGAGTGGCCTTGTTTCTCTGGCAAGTCTTATAAAGGAAGAGGTCCTATTCAACTTTCTTGGTATGTATATATATATATATCTACAATTTTTATTACTAACCAATAACCATTATTTATTTATTTTATTTATCAATCTTTCTCTATAAAAAAATTGTGAATTTTTAATCTCTAGAAGGTAAAATGTAATTGATAAAAAGCCAATGATAACCTTTACAGTTATGAATTAGGTTTGGACATTCGAGGGCCTGAATTTGGGTGAATTTTGAGTAAAAAGTTTTACCAAATGATCTTTTTTTGTCAATAATTGGATCGAAAAATTCCAGACTTATAGCTTAAAATCCATTTTTAAAATCTCTTTTAAAATATTATAATGCAACGAGTAGAAATCGAATCCTGGTGCTAAGTCGTTAACTGGATCATCCTAACCACTAGATTGGGAACAACTCGACAGATTATACTTATTTTTCTGATCAGATTTATCGGATATAAATTGGATTCGATTTGGTTCTAGTAATTTTTTAGATATATGATCATTTATTTGAATACACATCAGATTTGATTCATATCGAAATCAAGTATTTTTATTTATGTTTTTGTAAAATATCAAAATTAATAAAACCAAACTTTAATTTTGGTTCTGGTTCGATTTGATACTTTTAAAATCATATCAAGTTCGATTCAGTTCTTTGGATTCTCATATTTTGCCCAACTCTAAAAATTCTGTTTTGCGATTTTTATATTCATTTAATCAAGTATTTAGCTTTTGGTTTAATATCATTACAATTTCTTTTGGTATAACCAGGAATTACAATTACGGACAGGCCGGTCAAGCATTGGGTTTTGACGGTTTAAGGAACCCAGAGATTGTTGCCAACAATTCGGTTATAGCTTTTAAGACAGCTCTTTGGTTTTGGATGACCGAACAAGCTCCTAAACCGTCTTGCCATGACGTTATGGTTAACCGGTACAGACTTACCGAAGCAGATAAAGCAGCGAACCGGACCATCGGTTATGGTTTAGTAACCAATATCATAAACGGCGGTTTAGAATGTGGAATTCCAGGAGATGGACGGGTCAGTGACCGGGTCGGGTATTTTCAAAGATATGTTCAGTTGTTTAAAGTCACCACAGGACCTAACTTAGACTGTGAGAACCAAAAGTCCTTCTAAGAGTCTAACAACTACGAAACCAAATACTTATGTACCAATGAAAACTGAAGTTTAATATCTCATTATGTAATAAAAACTCTTAAGAATCTAAGAGAGATTTTAGTGTTTTACATTTACTTGTACACATACCGTGACATGAAGTTGTTGACTTCGGTTGCGGTTTCATATGCACCTTCTACACATCGGCCTAAGGCTACACCAGCGACGTAATTACCTCCCAAAAATAGTCCGTCGTGTCCCGAAGACGTTAGAGATGATTTGGCTGTGTCAAGGATATCAAAGTGGCCAACTAGAAACTGAGGAATGGCTTGAGTCCATACTCTAACTCCTAGTTTAAGTGGATCAGTAGAATTTGGCTTAATTAGCATTTTCCTCAAGTCTCGATCAACTGCTTCCACTAACTCACCTTCAGACTGCAGAGTCAATGCCCAAAAGAGAGGAAGAGTTTAGTTCTTACGTTATACTTACTTGAAGAAAGATAACTAGTGTTTGTAATTTTGTTACCTTGGATACAATCCCGGTATTGGTAGCTCCACCAATGTAGTTCAACAGCAAAATTCTTCCGGGTGGTGCTCGATTTGGAAAGAGCGAGGAGCTGTATATAGTACCTGAAGAATCCAAAGAAAGCCATGACTGTTAGGTGAACACTCTGACACTAGTAAAAGATTACTAGTACATGATATATACCTAAAGTTTCAACTCCTTGTGTGCGTGGATGCAATTGCCCAAAACCCTTTAATTCACCATCTATCAAACACTCTGTTCGGATTGCTTCTTTCGGGTACGAGATAGATACTGCTGCAACCGGTGGATAGTAGAGTTTTGAGAGTGCATTTGCTGCAGGTTCCTGAGAAGATAACAGTTGCAATACTCCACATGAGAACCCACAGTTTTTCTACGCTTTTTTGTGCTAATTCCTATTTCAAAAGACGAGAAACTTACAGAAAGAGGACGCAAGAGACTGCTAGCAATATGAGACGGCACAGTCATAACAACACTTTTGCTCTCAACGGAAACTACACCATCCGGAGTCTCATAGGTTAAGTTGTATCCTCCTTTGGCCAGCTTAGTAATATTTGAGAGCTTCCACGACAACTTAACTTTACTACCCAACCTGTCATATTACATAAATTTTCAGAAAACGTTGGAAGTTATTTGCTTTTTCCTTTTCAATAGAGAGAGGCAAATAAATGATACCTTGCAGATATTGCTTCAGGCAACATCGTAAGTCCCTTTCTGAACGAACCAACTGTCTGGCCCTTTGGTTTTGGCAGGCGCCTGAAGTAGCAGGTTATGTTTTTTTAATTTCGTATATATATATAGAAAGAAACAAAAGGCCCCAAACAACGGAAAAGGTTGTGTTACTCACGGGTCTCGTTCTACCGTGGGAGCTTTCTTCTTCTCCTGAATTGCTTTATAAGTGCCACCTATGATGCTTCCACCATTCTGCTCTAGTTTCCAAACCTTCCCAAATGCTGCTTTCATACTCAGTTTTGAAGGATCACCCGCATAAACACCTGAACACACAAAAGGGTACACTAGAATTAAATGAACGTTGCTAGATCATCTAATAAATGGTTTGTTTAACGTTCTATTTGTCACTCTACCTGAACAAAATGGTTCAATCAGGCGCTCAAATACCTCATCACCAAGGTTACGCCGTACAAACTCCTCCACGGATTCTTCACGACCCTTTCTCAAAATTTAAAACATTAGCAGCTTCTACCAACATAAGCCTAAGTTTGCAAGAAATCTCATTAATCTAGAAAGGTGTTCAGAATACAAACTGGAGGTGATGGACGAATGCCAAGAGCACCTAGCCCAGCCCTAATCTTTCCACCAATGCTCATCAAATCGAAGAACGGTAAGTCTGTTAGCTTCGAAGGAACCGGCCTCAGTTTCCCATTCCACAACACAAACCGTGGTGCAGTAGGATCTCCCAACACCAAATCATCCTTCAAACCACTATCTACCTAAACTAACCATAAACAAAAGAAAGCTATATAAAATTACACGAATCAAAAGCATTACAAAATCACAACTCTTTCAATAAACATCCAAATGCTTAACTCTCATCAATAACATATAGGCAATTTAATCTCCATTGTTCCCAATAAGTGTTCATATAAAAATTTCAAGTCAATGTGTAATGTGAAGAACTTACCACCATAGTGAGCATAGGATCAGATGGCTGAAAACTATTGGGACCTTCTTCCCATAAAAAACCATTCTCTTCACGAGTGATAATGTTGCCTCCAACACGATCCCTAGCCTCAGTCACAATCAAATTCGGTGCAGCATTAGGATGCTTCGAAGCAAGCGCCTGAGCGATGCAGAGACCACTAATTCCACCGCCGACAATCACACAATCCGCCGTAATTGTGGTTCCTCCTCCGCCTTCGATTTTGGAAGATCCGACAGTTGGTCCACCGGCCACCGAACAACGGAGTCTAAGAGGCTTATAGACATTGACTCGAAGATTCGGCTTCGAAAATGATGGTAGAAGCGATTGCGTCGCCGGACGGAGAAGAGATAACTCCATGAGAATCGCAGAGAATTTACAATTTTGTCAGCTTCTTAAGCTTTCAGATGAGGCAATCTTCAACGACAACAACAAAAAAAAAAAAATGGAAGAAGAAGAAGAAGAAGAGAAATATTCACCTGCGTTAGCTCCCACCGTAAGTGTGTGTGGAACACATCCTTTCTTTAGGGTTGGATTTAAAGTTGGGCTTGGCCCAGATGTCAATAATACTAATTAGTTCATTGAGATCCAATACGTGTATTGTTCAGTCTGGCCCATTTACTTGGCCCATTAGGTATTTCTTTATTTTACAGACAAAATCACACACAACAATTCTTACTTTCCCTGTTTTTTTTCTTGTTGTAAGCCCAAATTTATTAAAATTTGTCCTAATGGGCCATATTGGATACAAAGATTTCATCATTATGGGCTGAAACAGAAGGCCCAACAAAAGAGTTACCAGAAAAAAGCCGAAACCTAACCGATCTTTTTATATTGTGCCGATTCCTACACGAACTTCGTGGTCTGGCTAAACTCTTAGTTTTATGCTTAAATTCAAATTACACACATGAACTTTCTAATTTTGTTCAAAACCTACATCGACGGTTAACTCCGTTAGTCAACGGTTAAAACTCTGGTAATAAGCCGTTAAGCGATACATGTAAACATTTCACTGTAGTTACACTCTTTTAAATGCTGTAAATTGTAGGCATTTGTTTTCTTATTTTATATATGTAAATATAAATAAATCAAATAATTTTGATAGTTTTGAGGGGAATCTAGATCGTTTACCCTTTTTTGTCAACTTTATATTTATAATTAGATCAACAATGTCCAATATATAGCCAAAGCTCATATTCTAAATTCTCTTTTTTCCAATGTTTTGAAACTCGGACCGGACCGGCCGGTTCGACCGGTTTAACCGGAACTCGTGACTTACACCAGTTCGAGTTAACTTGAAACCCGGAATTATATTAAACCCGTAGAACCGGTAAAAAATTAGTTAACTCATTGATCTGGTTTACTACTAAAACCCGATTTATAAAAATTTGTTTTCAAATTTTATATTTCTATAATTTTCTTTTTCTAAAATATTAAAAATAAAAAATAAATCATTTTAAATCTATATATACAATATCTAACATAAACTCTTGTTCTTTTTGCTAATTTCATTTAGGTAAAATCAGAAAAATCTCTAGGTTCATTCTTAATAACAATTGTATTGTTTTATATATTTTGCTTCAGTTGGTAAAAGTGAAAAAGCCATATAGACTCAAGAAAACGAGATGGATTCTATTAAATAAGAAGAAGTTTATACTATTGTGGAACTTTTATTGATGATTTCAAATATGTTTTACTTTTTTTATATATTATCACATTATTAGTATATATTTTTAAATATATTATTAAACCTGGTTCGACTGATCAATCCGGTCTAACCAGCTATCCAACAATATTGTCCAGTCAGTGTCCGGTCCAGTTTTCAAAACATTGCTTTTTTCTTTTCTGTTGAGGAAAAATCGAACTCTCGTAAATGAGTAATGCTAAAATGGCTATTATCACTATGCCACATGTCCTTGGTACTATTCTATGTTTTTTGTAGTACTAATTTAAACGTATTTGGCCATATATACAATATTTAGTTTTTTTTTTTGGATGAAAACTATACACTATTAATTTGTTTTATTATATGAAATTTGGTTACTATGTTGGTTAGCAAATCTTAAAAAGATGTTAAAAATTACTGTTAGCTAGTGTCTAATATGTATTACCATATAAGACGACACAACTCTTTATAAAAACAGATTAAACCGAATCATTACAAAAATAATTTTAAAATATCTTCTTGATTCTCGTTTGCTTCAATATAAAGTCAACTTAGCTACGATAATCTTCATAATCGACATAAAGTTGCGACTATCTCCTTTCTTCTTATCATAATTATTGATATTAATAATTAGTTTGATTACTGTTTAAGTTATTATAAAACTCATTAAATTAAAGAACTAAACAAGTGATGATGCTTAATCAATCAATCTGAGTTTAATAGACAGCGAGTTAACGAATTAAAAGGAGAACGAGATCAATGTCAGCCCAAATATTTTTTTACACCTAAAGTAAAAAAAAAAAAAAAATTATAAAATGAAACAAAATTTTGAAGGATTCGAACTAATTTTTTTAAAGTGAAATAATGATATGCTACCAGTATCTTACAATAAGACCTTAAAAATAATGTTCCTAAAAATGTTTATATATTTTAGTGCCTAATATGCATATTTTATGTGCTTTACTTTAGAGCCACTAGTAACTAGATAAACGAACTGATTTTTATTGGTGGATGATTTTGGCTAGAATAATTGAATGTCAACAACAGGATTTAGCTTAATTTCAAATTCTAGAGTTTTTTTCTATTCCTTCTTCTTTCGTCACTTCTTCCTTTTATATTTTGAGACTTCGATTTAGTTCTTTTTTTCTCGCCATTCAGTTTGCTTCTCATAATCTTTTTTATCCTTATCTTTCTGTCTCTTCCACGTAATCTCATGTTCGTGCTTAGCGGATACAATTGTATGAGGTCTGGTATCAACAAATATTTTTCTTTTTTTTTTCAATATTTGGCCGCCAGTCTATTAGCCAAATTCCTACGTAATGTAAGTAACAGAATTCGATTTTTGAATGTATAAGTATGCCTATCATTTAAGAGATTTACCACTTTTCATTGGACTAAAGACGACTTGCCGCTTTGATTTAGTTTAGAGAATAATTTTATACATTCTCAACCAAGGTGTTATGACCACTTGGTAAATCGAAGCGACGTCGTTAGAGTAGACACCACATAATTATAATTAAAAAGACATGACTAGGTGCATGTGTTTATGCTGTCTCTAATTATACAAGGTCCTAAAGATTATGTCTTTGTCTCACGTCATTGTCCACTTAATTAATTTTTTGTTTACTATTTAAGAAAAATATAATGAATGCAATATGAAATAATTAGTTTTTAATTTTCTTCATATTAATTATGTTAATCTTTCAAATCAAATATGGGTTGTCATCCTCTGTAAATCAAGAAAAAGGAAATTAATAATTAAATTAAAAAACAAAATTAACTTTTATTAGATTTCAAATTTCAAAGACATTATGAGATTACGTTTTTAATTGCCTTTTTTTGAAAATTATTTGTTTTTGAATATTTTGTGACCTTAAATGATTTTTTTGATACTACTTTGTGTCGTCTTCACTAGTATCACATCAAACATCTATTCCTAGTTCGAGTGAAATAAATGGATCAATTCATAATTATGCACAAAACCTTCATCATAAGCAAATTTCATTGTCGACGACAATTTCTAATATTAATTTATATAATTGGTTTACGCAATGATGATTACCACTTAACTATTGTGGAGTTTTGACGTGAACTTCTATCATTTTATAGAAAAAATTTACATTGGTTAAAAGATAATTCGAAATTTATAACATCTATTTTGACCAATTATTTCAAACAAAGAATCTATTTTTTATTTTCTCATCCTTTTCTTGTTAAAAAGAATAAATCATATTGTTATTATTCGGGAAATATATATATATATATATTACATGTAAATATGTTGGTCATAAAGTCCGGTGGCTTTTATTTCAGTGGTAGGTGATAAATTTACTAAATACAAATACACTTGTATATCCAGATATTAAATTATACTGTTTATATTATGTAAAAATGTGACTAATATAGACCGATTAGTTATAGTTTATTGTTGAACCAAAAAATCGATTTTCACTAAAAACTAAATGCATATTATTTAGTTAGACAAAAATATAGATATTTTTTATACTATAATAAAAAATATGCAACTAAACTAATCTTTGGTAGTGGATCTTTAAGAGATTAATTGGGTTTACGCTCAGATAACTCCAATAACACAAATATTTATCAAGCGTAAATTTGTCGATTCTAGATTTGATTTCTACCTATAACTAATTTGTTGATGTTTATCTAGATGAAGATATAGACACATGTCTTAGGATTTATTTTTTTTTGTCAACATCAATATTAATATTTGGCTTCGACTCATTCTTCAACAGGCACGCGGTCAGCGTTCAGGGTTCCTCCCACTGCTTGGGAGCTTATGAATAGTCGGTTCATTAGCCAAATTCTTATATAAATCTCGTAGACAGTAAAATTTGATCTCTAATTATACATTTGTGTCTGCTTTTAGTTGATTTACCACCAACCACTGGACTAAAGATGGGACTAAAAACGACTTGCATATCTTAAGATTCATTAGAAAATCCAGAAACAAATTAGTTATCAATATTGTTTTCTTAATGATTAATTAGATATCGATAAAGATATCCCAATTAACTCATTTATGCATATATTAACAAAAAATAAAATATATATAGATATTGAGAAATTATGGAATGAATATAAAAACTAGAAGAAACATGCATCTAAGGAAAGACATGAATGGAACATAACAGTATCAAACAAGAGACTTAAGAGCAACTTGACAGCAAAAGCCACATAAGCATTGAACCCAACCGTGTGGACAACGATGCACCGTGATTAAACTACTATATATCCTCAAATCTTCTTCATTATTGATTGATCAATATCAAGCTATGTCTCTTTATTACATTTCATCTTTTTATAATAAGGTTTGTAGAGTTGATTGACCATTTCTAGTTCAAATACTTGATGTTTTCATTATACTAATTTGTGGCTTGTGGCTTGGCCACAAAGCCGTACTGTAGTACATGTGATATGAGATTTGTTACAACACCCATAAAAATTTGAAGATTCATTTGAATATTTTTATATAATTTTTCGCTTTATGTACTAGTAAACTTTTTTCTTACAAAAAATTAGGCTTGCAAAAATCAAGAGCTTTACGAATAAAGATATTGTGTTTTACAAATATATAAGATCTTGCTAAATTACGAAAACTATGAGAAGCAAACATTGTGTTTACAAAGATACAAGATTTTGCTAAATTACGAACACTACAAACCAGCCAATCCACTTTTTGTTGAGCAGTTTTAGGATCTTGATCAAAAGAAATAAGGCAAAAATGTCTTGGAGTCGAACGAAAGCCTAGTTCTAGAATATTATACATTTTTTAAGAAAAATCTTATGGTCCAAAATAAAATAATATTTTTGAAAACTTAGGACACAATTTTTTTTTCTTTTACTATTTTATTTTAGCAATATGGGACATTACTTTTGTATGGAACGCCTCTGTTTGGCCACTTGGCTATTTAAAAAGTTTGGTTTTAATGCTTACTTATAAGAAAAAGTTTTACTTTGCCGATTAATTTGTTTACTTTTTCTTTTAACCTAGCAGATGTATTTTGACTATTATTTATATATTTTATATGATGATAGATGATAAATATCCAACAAAATATACTATCACGTAATTTTGAGTAAAATATTAAATAATTAATTATCAAAAATATATATATATTTACGATATACATTTAGTGGTTTGATTAGTAACAATAAACGAAACCATACCAAAAAAAAAGTAACAATAAACGAAACGTTGTATCAGTGATTGTTTATTTTGCTACTAATCACAATGTCTATTTAAAAAATATGTCTAAAATTATTTATAGATTTCTAACAGTTGATTCTACACAAACTTATTTATTATTAATGATCATTTGCCAATCACTAATTCCGGTCACCTATTTTTAAATGTTTTTTTTTAATTTTCTTTTATTTAACTGGATAACAAAACGTGATTGTAAAACTAAATATTTGTCGTAGTCAAAAATATGAATATAATAAGAGAACAATGAAATAGTATATTTCAAAAATGTCACCGTCTTGAGTCGAAGACATTGCACACGAGAAACTTGGACGTGTGCATTGACACATATCTTGTCCTGAACTCAGCCTTTATCATACATTATTAACTTCAAAAAAAGAAAAAGAATAATTGCAATATTATACGATATTTATAATTATTTTGACAATATATATATATATATATACCCACCGACGTACAGATAGGCATACTGTATTCGTTTTTATATGTGAATATTTTATAATAATTTGTAACTTTCTTGCAAATTTTATATACAAATTAGATGACAAAAATCTTATTATATATTCCATATTTAAAAAAAAAACAAAAGATAGAAACGGATTTTTCCTGAGTTTTTCAAGACTACCAAAAAAGATGCCCATGGTATATTTTCAAAACCTAAATTGTTTTAAGTTCAATAGGAAAAAAAACCATGATTTAATTATAAGTAAAGTAATTTCTGTTAATTATTTTTTAAAAGACTTTTAAATAGTACTTACATTTATAGGAACTTCGATATATTTATAACAGTAACTAGATCTAATTTTCACAAAAATCATACAAAATGTTTTCACCGTGGTTTAGAATGTGTATAAAAAATGTTTTTTACCTTCTTATATCTCAATATATATTTTTCTTCTATTTTTTTGTTAATATAAATAGATACTTTTAATTATATTTGTAATATGCATGGTATGTAGCCAGAATTTCTATTTTTTAATCAAGAATTAGATCGACAAGACTAGATTCATAGTTTAGCTAAACCTTTTTTCTCTATTTAATTTACCAGATTGGTAGTTGGGAGAAATGGAACCCTAGATGTCATAGTCATTACCTTCTTATATCTCAACTCACTATATATTTTTCTTCTATTTTTATTGTTTACATAAATAACTACTTTATGTTCAAAAAAATACTTTTAATTATATTTGTAATATACATAGCTTTTAGCCAAAAAAACATCGATAAGATTAGATTCATAGTCTAGCTTAACCCTCAAAATTCCTATTCAATCTACCAAATTGATAGAAGGAGGAAATTAAACCCTAGATATTATAGTCATTAGCTAATTCAAAAAAACTCGCCATTGTGGATATTTTCATATATTTCCTAAACTCAAACAAAATTACTAAACCGGGTCCCGGAGGATCAATCGAACCGAGTTAAATGTGTCACATGAAGGCAACGTGAGTATGTATGGTCGGAAAATGACGTAGGTTTAGTTGTCTAACATCGGAGTAAATTGAGCATCTCAAATTTGACACGTGATATTACAGAAAATAAAAAAGATAATAATAAAATGAAAATATTGGTGATCTAGTAATCATTGAAACCGTTAATACAGAATATTCCGGCGCCGGTAAGTTTTTAATTTTTGGCTACCAAAATTTTTAAACTTTATATTATTACTATAAAAAAGAAAGGATATTTACCAACCATTTATGTTTGTTCAATGATGAATTACCAATTATATACATTACAAAAATATTGGACAATTAAGCATATTATCATAAGGGTTAATATTGTGTCTCGATTTGGTGGATGATTTGTATGTTTTAGTGATCAATGAAATTAACGTTATAAAAAATGATGAACTAAACAATTTTTTGGCACAATATCAAATAATATAATATCAAATCCTAAATATATGAAGGATCGAGTTGAAGAGTGTTCTAAAATAACAGGAACCTTTCCAACTATCAAACTATCTAGGCACTTTGATATCAACTTGTTAATTAATCTAAAAGTGACTTTAGTTATAATATGAAGATTTTATTGAGCCTCTCTTATATTTGTTCATCCATTTTCATATATTTAATTCATGTGTGTAATAGCATATGCATGTAATACTGACAGTTAAAATAAAAAAATATTTAATAGTCATAAGTGGAAACTCAAAAAAAAAATTATGAGCCAAAATTTNTTAATAGTCATAAGTGGAAACTCAAAAAAAAAATTATGAGCCAAAATTTATATTTCAAACACAAGAAACAATAATAAAAATTATATATATATATATATATATATAAAATATT
>OVBA01006580.1:0-16611 GCA_900406435.1 Lepidium aucheri
CTGCTCGGCTCAGCCCACCTTCTCTTGTTCTTCGTTATTGGGCCTCTTCAGCCTTTTGGGTCTGGTACCAGCACTATCTTTCCTCTTTAATCAACGAGTAAAATCTTGTACCCTTGTGCTAGATTCTACTAGAATAATATGGTTAAATTGCATAGGAATTTTTTAGTCTATACAAATATTTAATAGATGTTTTTGTTGAAAGTAAACATTTTTTGTATGTAAAAAATGGAAATTTATACACAGCCACACACATTAGTTGCATTCATTCATTCACACACATAAATATACATATAAACCAAAAAAAAATTTTAGAAAAGAGAAAATTTGTGTGGAAGAAAACAGTGACAATGAAAGATATTGAAAAAAGTTTACATGAAAGCTGACGCCTGTTCATTAGATCACTTGGGATAAAATTACACAAATGAAATCAACACGAGGACTTGGTATCAGTCACTTAACCGAATTTAACACTGTCCTCCTTGCCAAACAATTTTGTCTATTGCACGCTTCCCAGTCTCTTTTCACTCGGGTATACAAGGCAAAATACAGCTCTCAAAGTGATATATTTTCAGCTACTCCAGGCTATAGACCAAGTTATGCATGGAAGATTCTATTGGCTGGTCGATACATGTTATAGAATTAACTCAGGTGGGTCATTGGTGATGGCAAATTAACCACAGTGTGGGAACATAATTGGCTCCCAAATGGAAATGGATCTTATCGACTAGCAAATGGCCCAAGTAAGACTACTCAACCACATCTCACAGTAAGCTCACTCATAGGACCACACACCAGAATCTAGAATATCCCTCTTATGAGAGATATTATTGATCCAAAAGACATTACAATTATCTGTAGAATTAGACTTAGTCACTTTTCTCGTCCGAATGTTCTTAGTTGGAATCATACTACATCAGGTGATTATACAATGAGAAGTGGATAGAAGCATCTAGTTCATGATAAACAACCACCAAACAACTCTTTCCTCGGCTCATATCGAACTTTAACACCACCAAACTCTTTATCAACAACAATAAGGAAGAGTTATCAAAACTTATGGCAATTGAAGTGTATACCAAAAATAAAGCTTTTCATGTGGAAATCTCTTCACAATGGTCTACCAGTTTTCAGCAATCTCAAACTTGACAGATAATGAAAGGAGACACTTGTCCACAGTGCGGTGAAGCCTCAAAAACACAAATCACTGCTTTTTTGAATGTTGAGTCTCTCGAGAAATATGGGAGCTTGCTCCTCTCCCATCACCTCCAAGTGAAGTTCTTAAAGAACAGAACTTTCATTAAAACATATGTTATTTTCTATCACCAGATTATCCATATGAAACAAAGCCGGTGTTTCTTTTCATCTTATGGAGAATCTGGAAATCCATAAATACACAAGCAATGGCGTATCATAAACATTATCTCTAAATCTATCGTAGATGCCAACGCATGGTTTCAGCATAACACTAGGAGGAAAAGCTACACAAGATCAAGCCACAGTGCCTGGACAAGCTACTGACAGATTGCAAAGTAAGAAACTATTAATTTAACATAGTTATACATATTACTGTTATGTTGACGCATCATGGCTTGATCTTTCAAAGCCAATCGGAATAGCCTAGGTTCTTTTAGATTCGATACAATGTTATTATAGCTTGGAGCCGAGCATGTCTTGCTGCCACTGCAAATGCCACTGAAGCGGAGGCTCAAGCAGTATACCATGCAGTAAAGTTTCTCTCAACTTTAAGCTATAATAAAGTTCTTTGTCTTATGGTTTCTCAGCAGGTTGCATCACGCCTAATCACACCTAACAAACATCTTGGAGATATACATCCAGCAGATCCACTCCACCACTATATCTAGGATGTCCAAGGCCTTGTACGCTCAAATTGTATCCACTTTGCTTACATCTCAAGGCAGTATAATGGTTTAGCAGATAAATTAGCTAAAAGGGCTAGACAACTAAATCAAAATTATCTTATCTCATGGAACCCCTTATAACCTGCTATGTAAAAGCTTATGTTGATATAATGAAAATGTTCTGACAAAAAAAAAAAAAAAAGCTGACGCCAACTTTTACAATTAAAAAACAAAAACAATCATATATATTTCTTTCTTGCAATAAAAATAAGTAAATAAACTGTTGAGTTTCAAGGATACTTTTATATATTATTCACCCAACTCAATTATAATGGGAAAACAAAATAAAGCAAATCACTTTTCGAAGTCGAACTTTTTTTATTGTCCTCTGATGAATTTTCCAAGCAGCTTCAATAAGCCTAATAACAAAGTAAAGTTCATTGTGTTACTTTTTTTTATTGTCCTCTAATGGAGGTATGGAGCATTACTTATGTGGTTCTCGTTTCCGTCAACCTTTTTACATGAAATGATAACAAACTAAAGTTTATTGTGTTACTTTTGAAGTATTTTAACATGATACGAACGTATAACATATTGTCATCTGTTATTCGAAATGTGGTTAGTATAGAATGTGTCAAATTGCATGGAGGACACATGGAGACTTGGTGAAGACACATGAAAACTTGGTGAGTAGTTGATGGAGGTTTGGTGAAGACACTTGAAGGCTTGGTGTTGACACTTGGAGGTTTGTTAAGAAAGTTGATGGTAAACCTTCAACTATAAATATGTGTTCCATTCTGATTTGTAAATAATCCGAAACTACAAACTATAAAAATTCAATTTTATGATTTCCATTTATGAAATCTATCAAAAGTCTCATTCTAGATTTGTGTTAATTCAACAATAAACACTATCTTCATGGAAAAGAAACACTAACCTTGATCCATTGCTTGATTATGTTGTAGGTCAAATCCTCAAATTGATTTTCTCCTCTTTTAGCGTTTTTCACTTTTATCGGTCCTTTTGATGAACAAAAGATCTCTTAAAGAATCTTCTAACTTTTTTCTCTTTAATGTTCGTGAGATTGTGTTTTCATAATCGTACGTCTATGAGACAAGACGTGATCACTCATGACCAAAACTCAATTTTCTTTTATACGCAAACAAAGAGTCACGAACCTTTGTGGTTTTATTAACTTCCACATTCCTTAAACACACATATATGTATATATATATACACAGGGTTATATGTATTTGTACTTAATTAATTACCACATATATATATATACACGGTTATATGTATTTGTACTTAATTAATTATCATATATATATATACATATATACTTTACAGAGAGAAAATCAGTACAGTATAATTTGGAAAGGTAAGAAGGTTATCAATACACCTGATTCTAATGTCGTTACTCAAAACTAATCCAAGACAGTATCATTTTTATACAAGAATCCATAACTTTTATATGAATTGAACGTTATAATTAAACCGAAAACACATCAGCCACACATAATGGAAAATACTCTTACATTCTCCCACTTAGCCATTGTGTTGACTGAATGACTTAATATCTATAATGCACATTTTTAAACCAAGCTTACTAATCCTTTAATTATCATCATAAAATTAGAACTCATCAAATCATGGCGGTTGCCCACCATTGAACGATAAGTTTTCTTCCATGTATCACAAACCAATTCTAACTCTATTCTTTTCTTTCTTTAATATTGAGAATGACCTTAGTTCTCAAATATACATGTTATCTTTAAACCAAAATATATACATATACTATAATGACAACATGTTCAATAACGCAGAAACATATCCTTAAGTGAATTCAGAGTCTTACAAATACATTTGAGCTTAGCATAAATATAATAACAAGGTCTTTTCCATAATATCCAGACGATCTACATGGCCAATAATTATCTTGGGTGGTAATCCCTTAGTTAACGGTTCTGCTACCATCATATTCGTTCTTATATGCTCAAATGATATTCTAAGTTTCTGCACTTCTTCTTTCACAGAAAAGTTATTTAACTCCATGTGCTTAGCATATTTTAAGTACTTGTTATTCTTAGAAAAGAAGACACCTATGGAATTATCACAATAAATTCTCAGCTGCTTGGCTATATTGTCGGTAATTCCAAGTCTTGAGATAAAGTTCCACAACAAAAAATGCATGAACGGTGGCCTCAAAGCATGCCACAAATTCGGCTTCCATAGTGGAAGAAGCAATGATAGACTGCTTTCCAATCTTCCAAGATACTACTCCCCACCTAATAGAAACAAATAACCAAATGTCGATTTTCTGCTATCGACACATCCAACATAATCTGAATCTTAATATTCGATCATCTCTAGGTTGTCGGATCTCCTGTACATAAACATGAACTCTTTGGTGCCTTGCAAGTACTTGAGAACTTTCTTTGCAGCTTTCCAGTGGTCCATTCCAGGATTACTTTGATTTTCACCCAACATACCAACAAAAAAGCTGATATCTGGCAGAGTACATGTTTGAACATAGTTCAAACTCCCAACTACGGATGCATAAGAAATTCTTTCCATTTCTTTATGCTCCAATTCATTCTTTGGACATTGTATTTTATTGAACTTATCTCCCTTCTGAATTGAAGATTTTCCTGCAGAGCAATTTTTCATTCCATATCTCTCTAAAATCTTATTATATATCCTTTTTGAGACAAACTTAGCATTCCTTGTGACATATCTCGAAATATTTCTATCTCGATCGCATAAGATGCCTCACCCATATCTTTCATTTCAAAGTTCTTAAAGAGATATTTTCTTTACATAACATAGCATGCCCATGTCATTTGCAGTAATCAAAATGTCATCAACATATAAGACCAAAATAACAAAGTTGCTCCCAATGACTTTGATGTAGATATACCGATCAACAATAATCTCTACAAAACCATATGACGTAATGGTATCATTAAACTATAAGTACTGTTGTCTGGAAGCTTCTTTTAGTCCTTATATTGACTTTCTCAGTTTACACACCTGATGTTCTTTTCCTGTGGCCACAAAACCTTCAGGTTGGTCCATATATACTTCTTCCTCAATCTCTCCATTTGGAAAGGCTTTTTCACATCCATTTGGTGAAGATCTAAATCATAATGAGCTACCAAATCCAAAAATCTTCTTAGAGAATCCTTCTTAAAAACCAAGGAAAGGTTTCTTTGTAGTTAACGCCATCTTTCTGGGTGAAATCTTTAGCAACAAGGCGAGTCTTATGTCTTTCTATGTTACCTTGTGAGTCACGTTTAGTCTTAAAGACCCATTTCCACCATCGGTCTTGAAACCATCAGGCAACTCTACTAAGTCTCATACATAATTAACACCCATATAAGTCATTTCGTCTTCTGCGACATTTAACCACTTTTCAGAATTGTCACTTTTCATGGCTATTCGGAATGTGCTCGGGTCTTCGTCAAGGCTTAAGTCACATTCACTTTCAGTAGTGTAAACCACATAGTAATCTGGAATGACAAATCTTCTTTCTCTTACAGATCGCCTTATAAGGTCTTGTGGTATGTTAGGTTTTAAGCAATTTGACAGTCATCAATTGACTAATCTAGCAAAACCCTAAGCCCTAGGTTTTGTATTAACTTAATTGAATCTGATAAGTAGAGAACTCGATTATACCTGAAAGTTTGGTTAGTGCAGCGGAGATAAGATCATGTATAAGATCAGCAAGTGCTCCAAGTGTAGCACCTCTATTGATAGTCCACACACACGCAAGTAGGAGAGAAGTCTGCTAGAACTTTGTTTGCAATCCTCCTAGGGTTCGATTGTATAATGAGCAACTAGGGTTCCAGATGGTTCAAAAATGTGCCCTTATATCAATATATATAGGGAGTTTAAGTTAACCTAATTTATTCCTAGCTGAACTAGAATTAATTTAGGCCCGACCCAAAACACCTAATTAATTCCTAGCTGAACTAGAATTAATTTAGGTCTGGCCCAAAACACATGTTTTGATCCGAAATCATATATAATCGTGCTCAAATCATGATTCATTCCTATAATGATCATTCCCTATTGAATTGTCTCCATTTGCTTAGGTGTGTGACCCCCAATAGGATCATATAGTACTAGCAGTGAGTATCTCAACTCACAGATCATTAGTGGACTCTAGCAAGCCATTATAACCCCTAGTACCATATGACTTTGTCTAATCTTGATGTTAGAACCAACCACACAAGTAAGTACAATGATTGCAGGACATTCCCAACAATCTCCCACTTGTACTGGAATCATATATTCCCAAAATCCCTTTGTCTCCATATCTCTATCTGCTCTAAGGCAAGAGTTTGTGTCATCCTTATTTTAATGAGCCAGATCAATGTTCATCGAACTTGAATTTGTACTGATATAGCAAACAAGCGTCTACCACCTTGTTTGAAGACGGCCATGCATTTTACAGTATCAAATCTTTCGAAGGGCCCAGAGATATCTTTCTCCCGTATATAGGAGAGACAAATTCCATCTTGTTCCATCCTCTATTCCTTTCTCACATTTCATGATATGCCCGATAAGTTCCTTTATAACCACCACTTACGGTTGGCGTTTGAAATTTTCAAAACACACCTATTCACGTGCAAGAAAACAGCATGAACTCAGGTCTAAGGACTATGCTCTATAGTCGTATGAGAATCTCTTATGACACTCATTATACGATCTCGTAGAGTTCTCATAGCGGGTCATTTCCGATGCTATGTTCATGTGACACACACATCTATGTGATTGACTTGATACTTATTATCAATGACTCCATGAAACTTAGTCATCAGTCACCTCCCATACTAGTCTATCTCGTTATTAGTATCCCACTTTAATAACCATTGACTAGGGAATGAAATAATTCATGGATTTTTATGCCTATAAGGTTTCATGATCAAGTCCTCAACTTGATGGCCTATAAGAATGTCATGATTATTTTGGGATAAATATTTAATAAAAGTATTAAATAGAAATGAAATAATATCATTAAAAATAACCAAAGTATGTTCACATCATAACATAAAACGATTATAACTCCTACTGGAACTAAGATTACATCTTAAGATATCTAAGGCCTATGCCATTGGCATGATACTCATGCTTAGTCTGTGAAAGTACTTTCGTCAAAGGATCAGCGACGTTCTCTTCGCTTGAAACTTGACTGATCTTCACGTCTCCTCTTTCAACAATATCTCTGATGAGATGATATCTCCTCTCTATATGCTTGGATCTCTGGTGCGATCTGGGCTCCTTTGCCTGTGTAATGGCTCCATTGTTGTCACAATACAGCGCCACCGGCTCAGCAATACTCGGAATCTCACCAAGTTTAGAGATGAACTTCTTTATCCAAACAACTTCCTTTGCTCTGATACCACTGTTAGGGTTTAAGCAATTCGATAATCATCAATTGACTAATCTAGCAAAACCCTAAGCCCTAGGTCTTGTATTAACTTAATTGAATCTGATAAGTAGAGAACTCGATTATACCTGAAAGTTTGGTTAGTGCAGCGGAGATAAGATCAGGTATAAGATCAGCAAGTGCTCAAAGTGTAGTACCTGTATTGATAGTCCACACGCACGCAAGTAGAAGAAAAGTCTGCTAGAACTTTGTGTGCTATTCTCCTAGGGTTCGATTGTGTAATTAGCAAATAGGGTTTGAGATGGTTCAAAAACGTGCCCTTATATCAATATATATAGGGAGTTTAAGTTAACCTAATTAATTCCTAGCTGAACTAGAATTAATTTAGGCCCGGCCCAAAACACCTAATTAATTTCTAGCTAAACTAGAATTAATTTAGGCCTGGCCCAAAAAACATATTCCGATTTGAAATCATATATAATCATGCTCAAATCGTGAATCATTCCTATAATGATCATTCCCTATTGAATTGTCTCCATTTGCTTAGGTGTGTGACCCAATAGGATCATATAGTACAAGCAGTGAGTGTCTCAACTCACAGATTATAAGTAGACTCTAGCAAGCCATTATAACCCCTAGTACCGTATGACTTTGTCTAATCTCGATGTTAGAACCAACCACACGAGTAAGTACAAATGATTGCAGGACATTCCCAATATGGTATACTACTCTCTGCTTGAATTGTGATTGGTTCATTAACTACTTCTTCATCTAGTAAAATTGGTTCTTGATTATCTTGTTCTATTGTGTCATTTGAATGAGCTTAAACAACATGAACAACAACATGAGGTGCAATGACATGTAAAGAAGCTTCAACTGAACTTCTATAATGTCCATCTTTCTTTGTTCACCACTCCCACTAGTTTGACCATTCTCAGTGAACCTAGCATTCCCCATTTTAACTATTTTCGTACTATGGTTAGGTGAATAAAATACATAACCTTTTAATTTTTCAGGATAGCCAATAAAAAATCCACTGACAGTCCTAGAATCAAGTATCTTTTCATATGGGTTATACGGCTTTACTTCTACTGGATAACCCATACATGTAAATGTCTTAAACTAGGTTTCCTTCCCATCCATAGTTCAAAAGAAGTCTTAGGAACTGACTACCTAGAAACCCGGTTCAGCACATACGTTGTAGTCTTTAACGCATATATCCACAACAAAAGGGGTAAGGAACAATTACTTAACATACTCCTAACCATATCCATTAGAGTACGATTTTTCCTTTCAACTACACTATTCTACTGAGGTGTACCGGGCCTTGTGTATTGTGCACAAATGCCTTTACTTTCAAGTAACTTAGCAAATGCACCTTTACATTGTCCACTTTCATTGAATTTTAAATAAAACTCACTACCCCTATTAGATCTCACTACTTTCATTTTTCATTTAACTGCCTTTCTACCTCATCAATGAACACCTCTAGGACATCCACTAGCTTAGACTTTTCATACAGATAATTATAATCATAATGTAAATAATCGTCAATGAAGGTGATAAAGTATTTTTCATCACTCCAAGATGAAGCAACAAATGGATCAAATATATCGGTGTGTATTAACTCAAGAAGTTAGGTACTTCTTGTGGATGATTTTTTTACTATATCTGCTTTCCTTTAATGCAATCTATACCCACATCTAAATCACTAAAATCCAATGGAGGAAGAATTTCATTCTTTACCAGCCTCATAATGTTTTCTTTGGAAATGTGACCTAATCTTTTATGCAACAAAAAAGCTTAGCTTTCATTAGATGCACTACGTTTTATGCCTTGATTCTCAACATTAAACAAGGAGTCAGAAAACTTTACATCAAGCTTGAACCTATAAAGTGAATCAAACTTTGTACCATTACCATAAAAGTAATCATTTCGGTACATAGAGAAAACACCATGTCCAATCTTAAAATTAAAACCTAAATTGTCCCACGGAAACAAAATTTCTAGCACATCCAGGTACATAGAGACACCCTTCAAGATATACATGACAACTAGTGTCTAAGGTCAACCTATAAATCCAAATGCCTCTAATTCGTGCCTTCATCCGTTTCCCCATAAACAAGTCCTGTTTGGGTCCTCTTATAGGCTCGATTGAAATGAATCCCTACTCAATGTGAGACAAATGAGTAGTTGCACCAGAATCTAACCACCAAGTATTTTTTGACAATTCAACAAGGTTCAATTTGGAACAAACATATAAATGTTTTGTACTTTTCTTATTGAACAATGGCTTTCTTTTCGGATAATCTTTCTTGAAGTGTCCCATTTTCTTGGAAAAAGATACCTCATTTCCTTTTGGGCTTGACTTTCTGTTCGTTTCATGAACGCTTTGTAATTCTTTTTGTCCTTACCACTTGGTGTCTTCCTGCTGCTGCTGGCACTTCCAAGACCTACAAGATGAGCAAATTGATCCTTCAACTTCTTTAATCTTCCCTCTTCTTAAACGAGCATAGCCTTCAATTTCTGATAGTTCTACTTATCCTTAATGGTGTTGCAATTCACTGCAACTAGCTAAACTCAAGAGGTAGAGAGTTCATGATGAATTGGACCAAGAAAAGCTCATGAAATTCCATTGATAATGCCTTTAACTTTGATGCAAGAGTAGACATGTGAGTACATGATCATGGACCAGCTGAGACCAGTCAAACTTTTTTGTAGTCAGCTCACTCATGAGACTTTCTACAATCGACTTGTCCACCAAGTCCGATTGTGAACACTCCTTAATTTTGTTTATGAATTCCCTAGTTTTCTTAGTCTTGGGCATAAATGGCTTTATACTTTCCGCCATCGTCATTCTCATGAGGTTCACACTCAACCTTTTAGTTCGCTCCCAAGTCTCATAACGAGACTTATCAGCTTCAGATCTATCATCTGTAACGGCTGAGGGCTCCTCGTCATTGTTGATTGCATGGTCCAAAGACATTACACCAACGTAAAACAGATATGTTCAGACTATTCCTCATAGTTCAACCCATCAAACTTTACAACAGAGTTAGCAGATGCATACATACTAGATGAAGATGCAAGTATTTATGCATGCTTACCCGTTAGTGCTTTGAGAATTTTATACAAATTCCTAAATTTTATTCTAACTTTAAGAGTATGTGTTTAAGCATCCTTTGGGCAATACTTAAATATACGCATTATAAATGATACTTAGATTTTTAATACTTTTATAATTAATCAAATTATACATATAAATCAAACACATATGTAACTTTTGGGTTTATATCATGTGACATATCTATTTTGCGTTGACCAATAATCTCCTTTTCGTAACTCACATGTCTACCCTGGCATAAAAGTTATATCATGTAACATATCTTTTTTTGTTTATTTGTTTGATTTATATCATGTAACACATATAAATCAAACAGATATATTATTTTTGAGTAAACACATATAAATCAAACAGATATGTTAATTAAATATATACAATGATACATCTTTGGGTGATCTCCAAGAATATAAATGATAATGCAATTGATCACTAGAACTTTTATGTTATTAGCATATCTTCATTAATCATAATCAGTTAATAATTTTACTTTAACATTTACATATAATATGACAAGACCACTTTGGTGATTAACATGACACATAGAATATAAACACTAATTCTTAATGGATAATTTCTTTTATATTGTATTAATATTACATAATAAAATTTATTCTATTGTAAAAAATGCAGCAGAAACTTTAATTTATATATAAATATACACAAACTACCTATCGTAACTTTTGTGATGCTATCTCTTAATGCATCTATATAATATATGATGGATAAGACTTTAAGTGGCATAAACGTAATCATGACCCATATCGTATTATTAATATGTACGTGAGTTCATGTTCATGACTTGATCATATATATAAGTTTATAATATATATATATATATATATATATATATATAAAAACACTCAATTCACAAAAAGCATAACGTGATTATAACAAACATGACAATTACTATATATCAACACTTAATTCACAAAAAGCATAACGTGACTATAACAAACATGACAGTTACTTGAACATCAAGTAACAATTTATAAAAACATTCAAAAGGTTATATGCATGAATGGTGAAGTACGAATGAATTTTATTATCACGACTTCAACTACGATACATTTCATATATCTAAACCAATTACAGGATGATTATTTTCAACCACTTCTATTTGTAATTGATATTAATTCATAATATTCTCATTAACTTTGATCCAAAGCCACCATTAACAAAACGTAACAGTTCTTCATGCGATCAAATTATGAAGTCTCTTTAAAATCAATTACATTCAACTTTTCTATGTGAGCTAAACAAATCTAGATGGCTCTGATACCAAATATAAAAACTTAATTTTGTAATTTCCATTTATGAAATCTATCACAAGTCTCATTCTAGATTTGTGTTAATTCAACAGGTAAACACTTTCTTCATTGAAAAGAAACACTAACCTTGATCCATTATGTAATGATGTTGTGGATCAAATCTTCAAATTGATTTTCTCTTCCCTTAACCTTTTTTACTTTTATCGATCCTTTTGATGAACAAAAGATCTCTTAAATAATCTTCTCACTTTCTTTCTCTTTAATGTTCGTGAAATGTTGTTTTCGTAACTGTAGGTCTATGAGACAAGACGTGATCACTCATGACCAAAACTCATTTTTCTTTTATACTCAAGCAAAGAGTCACAAACCTTAATTGTTTTATTAACTACCACATTCCTTACATAGGTATATATATGGTTAAATGTATTTGTACTTAATTAATTATCATATATATATACTTTATATAGAGAAGATCAATACAATATAATTTGGCGAGGAAAGAAGGTTATCAATACACTCGATTCTAATGCCCTTACTCGAAATTGATCCATCACAACATCAAATTTTATATTAGAATCCATAAACTTAATATGAACTTGAACTTCATAATTAAACCGAAAACATATCGGCCACACATAACAAAAAATATTTTTACACAAACTTTTTCTACAAACAAACTTGTAGTATTTTCTTCTCTTTTTTTAATATTTCAAAGAGTGAAATATTAATTCAGTAGTGTTTGGAGGACGTAGGTATTTTGGCCGAACCTCATTAAATTATGGTATTCTTTCTCTTTCTTTAATTCTTTTAGTTTTTTGCTTTTAAAATTTGCATAGTTCCTCCACAACAATAGGTATCAGAGCCTCGATTCTAGGAAAAAATACTATGTTCTGTGCGCTATAGGTATACTCTGGTCGGCACCATCAGAAAAATTTTCCTTTTTTCCGGATTTTGTTGATTGGCAAGTTTTTAAGAAAGATTATTACAATTTTGTAATTGAGTTGAGGTGATGCACTAAGAAAATCTAGGACAAGTTAAACCATCAACGCCGAGTACTTCTTCAAGCATTTTTTAGAGAACCGTTGGTGCCAGTCCAATGATGTTGGAGATATTCTACTATAGCAGTCATCTCGGCATGTTACAAAGTGATGATCTAGATGCATTTTTTCTGAAATGTCTAGATATTGCAGTTGAAGGAAAGATACCAGAAAATATGGGAGAGGAAGATGGGAAGAATCTTAATCGCTTGGCATATGGTACAATCGGGCCATACTTATCTAGAGAATAGAAGTATGCATTATGCAAATAAACTTCTTCTAGTAAGTTGATGACGACGTTGGAGGACAAGTTTTTAAAGAAAAATAGCAAAAATAAGCTTCACATGAAAAAGGCCTGCTTCAGTTCACCTACATTCTTGACACCACAATAAATGATCACATCAACAGTTTTAATCAGAGCCTGGCAGGGTCATCAAACTAATAAATTGAGCATGCCCACACACAAAGAGTGTACTCATAAATAAAACAATATCTAAAATTTTACTATCAGATGAAGCGAGATAGTGGTTAAACACAAATATGGTTTTGTTGATCATTTACTTTTATTTTTAATGAGAATGATGTTTTACACTATGTTATATGGCATTAGCAAAATCTAATTTTGAATTGTAAAGCAATATGACAGATAGTAACTTCCTAGTTATTAGTAAAAGAATCCAAAGTAAGAAGCATGTCATATTTTATGAAATTTGTTAATTTTCAGTTAAAATAAATTGGTTTTGTGGAACCCGCACAAATAGTGTATGGTGGAAATTTGTTTGCTATTTTTTATTACACTAATATTCAACGACAATACTTATAGACACATTCTTGTGTGATGTCATGTTACAAACTGCAAAAGCATGTAGTATGTTACATCTAAGATTAGATTAGAAATTGCTGAGTTTTGGTGGAGGAGTTCTAAAATTTCTAAAATGATTCATTGGGAAAAATGGGCAAAATTATGGAAAGGAAACATGAGGGAAGTTTGAGTTTCATAGCCATATAAAATTTTAATTAAGGTGTTTTAGCTAAGCAGTTATAACGATTGTTTGAACTCCTAGAATCTTTGGTTGCTCGCATTCTAAGGGGCATATATTTTAGGGATTTAGATCCAATGATTCCGAATAAGGTGTATTTTCTTTCCTATGATTGGCGGAGTATTATTTCTGCTTGATCAATGGTTAGTAAAAGATTGATTAAACGAGCAGGAGATGACAATTTTATCTCAGTTTGGCATGATCTCTAGCTTCCAGATAATATTTCCAAACCAGCTACGAGGTAAAACCCTTTTATAGTACTTGGATCTAAAGGTGGATCAGTTGCTAAGCTAGTCTACAAGGAAACAGAGGGAGGTTTAGCGCATCAAGTTTTTTCTTTATGATGGACATTTTATTTTGGGTATCCCTATTTCACGGGTTCTGTGTCCAAATTAGTTGGATTGGCATCTCACAAAATCAGGATGTTATTCGGTTAAGTCAGGATAATTGGGAGAGACTAATATCTCAATGTTTGATTTTGGAGGTTTGGGACCAAATATTCAAGCTCTTCAAGGAAAAATTTGGAAGGTGAAATGTCCATCAAAGAAAAGCATTTTATTTGGTAAACATTATCCGATCATGTAGTTGCTGGGTGCAATTTGGTTTGACATTAAATTAATTATGAGGAATCATGTAATTGATGTGGTACTGAATTTGAGATAGTTAACTATGATCTGTTTAAACATGGGCTTTATCTCGGATTTCATCAGGTGATGTTTCCTTTCTGGGCCTTCGAGTTTCTCCAACTTGAATTTTATATTCTGGCGGACCCCTCATGGCGTGGATAAACATTGCTTCCCTTGGTTATTGTGGTTCATCTGGAAGGCGAGAAATGATAAGATTTACTTGAATATTGATAGGGACCTAGGATATCGCTAGACATGCAGAAGATGACGCTTCTCCTTGGATTTTTCATATTTTAAATAAACCATATGGGAATATAAAAATATAGGTCTAGGTCTACCACTGTTTAGACCCTTAGTTGTTTCACCAGCCTTTACTAGGTACAAGTGCTTTGTTTTGGAAGGATTCAGAGTATTACTCAAGATTCAGCTGGTATTGCTTCACTGACGGGATTGGTGGAGTCAACTTGGGGGCTTGTGGTACTCATAGGAGTTTGTCTCCATAACATTCCGAGGTTGAAGCCTTTGTGTGAGCGAGAAATGATAAGATTTTATCTGATATTGATGGGGGCCCAATGATATAGTTAAATATGCAGAAGAGGAGACTTCATCTTGGGCTTTAGCAAATGTAGAATTAGGTTCATGCTTGTTTTTAGATATTGTAGGCATTGCTCAGAGTCAACTGCTAAGTAAGGAGATGATATTTAGACCCTTACTGGTCTCATCGGCCTTTACTATATATAAGTGCTTTGTGTATGAATCTTAGAAAGAATTAGAGTATTAGTAGGGATTAGGCTGGTATTGCTTCACAAACGAGATTAGTGAAATCATAGTATTAGTAGGGCTGAGGTGGATGCCCTTCTGTGGGAGATGTCTAGTCTTCTTTTCCTCCAGATCACAAAGGTATGGAGTTTACAGTTAATTATGCTGAAACACTAGAGATAATAGAAGACCATAGGAGTTGGCCAGTCTTCTCCCTATACTGAGTATTTCACAAGACTTAGAAGCCTCTTTATATTTTTTCTTTATCTTTAATTTCTAAAACTTTGAATTATAAAACTGATTTTCTGGCTCGCAATGTTTGAAACCTTCCAAAAATCAATTATTTGTAAATTATATATTTTAACATTAGCTTTTTTTTTCCTTCTATCAAGTGACATAATATAAAAACCAAGGTAAAGAAAAAAAATGTTCGTGTAAGATACACACTGCATGCAAATTATAATAAATAGCCACAGCTATTGATGAACAGGCAGAAGAAGAGAAGAAGCTACATATCAATTAGGTGTGTGAAGCTATGAAAATAGCTTTAGCCCCAAAACTCAATCACATTTACGTCTACCTAAATAAGTATCCGCATAAATAAATGCATGTACGTATTCAATTATTAAGACGCATTGTATACGTATAAAACAAAACTTTACACGTCTAGCTAAGTAAAAATTAACAAAACATTAAATACGAGAAAATGTGTGTATAGTAGCATATAAAAACAAGCTATTATTGTACTTTATATAGTCATGTGATGGCCGAAAGATTATTAAACATGATTCTAATATGTTTATTATATAAAAACTAATAGGAGATTCAATCATTAGAGGAAGTTTTGACTGGAAATATATTGACATAGTATAAACTACATTAAAAGCTTAAATTGGTTTCAATCGTTGTCAGCATTTTAATCACAAACAAGAACACATGCCTAAACCAACATAAAGCATACACAAAGACAAAATATAAGATAATAATACAATACTCAATTTAAATTCAGATATATGACAGAATATATAAACCGATGAAAGAAAGAAAGGAGTGGGATCATGTATGTTTGGTGGTTAGTGACTTAGTGCGAAATTAGAAGAAGAGAAGATAAGAGAAGACAAGGAAACGTTTGTCTTTTATGAAAGGAAGAGAAGAAGAGCAATAAATGAACTTCGAGAAGAAGTGATTCTTACACGTGGACACTCAATTTTGCCCCCCCCTTTTCATTTACTTCCATGTGTCCATCTTCTCTTCTCAGACTTCTAAGACAACTAAGAGCACCTGCATTGGTGAAAAACCCATTAAAATTCTTATTAATATAATAATATTATTTTTGACAGAATTTTGTCTGAGAACCCCACCCTACTTTTTGATCTCCATTGGTGAGAAACTCATCAAGTTTCTCACAAATATAATATTAATAAATATATATAAATTTGGATTTTGATTACCCATATATTTTTATATATACATATATATACTAATTTTAATTTATAATATTAT
>OVBA01006581.1:0-16610 GCA_900406435.1 Lepidium aucheri
GTATAGTCTCAAAGACTTGTTTATGGCCGTTTGTGGTTTTAGTAATAAGTATGGATTCTTTATTCCCTTCACCCTGAGTTTCAATATGGAAACTGTTTAGCCTTATATCTTTGAAACTCAATAGATTTCTCTTAGAACTGGGTGAGTATAGAGCATNCTACCCTTAGATAACAATACATGGGCTTGGCCGTGGCCTTCTATTAGGCTCAATATACCCGCTATTGTGCTAATGTTTGCGGTTTTTAATGTGAGATTTATGAAGTAACTCTTGTATTTTAATATGGTGTGGCTGAATCCACTATCCACCACAATGATATTCTTGTTCTCATTCATTCTTCAATAGAAAAGAGATATGTCTTAAACATTATTTCAATCAACAGAAGCAAGCATAATATAGAATCTTAAAGAAAAACGGTTTCATATAAAATTAATAAAAATTCTAATACAAAACCAAAGTCTTAAAGCAATAGAAATCATAAAGCAATGAAACAAAACAAAGCAAAGCAAAACAAAACCAAAACAAAGCAAATGACTAGATGCTGAATTCACTCTTCTTCTTTGAGGAGGTCCAAAGTCTCATAGTCCATGGAATCATCATTCTCATGGTTGAAGTCACCTTCCCAATCGTGATGAACCATATTAGCCTCAGGATGCTCTTTCCCATGCTTTTGATAGAGATCACAAAGGAACTTAGGAGTGCGACAAGTTTTAGCCTAATGATTTGTCATTCTGCACCTATGACAAGATGACGGTTTAGCCGAGGTAGATGAATGGGTCATGTGATGCGGTTTGAAAATTCCTCAACCTCTACCACAACCATAACTGAGGTTAGGTTGGTTGCCTTGATTCGAGCTACCGTGGAATTTCCACGGGCGTGCCCACAACATCCAGTCCAATGACCGTGACCACGGCCGGAAGAGCTATCACGTTGGACATAATTTGACTCCTTTGTGTCTCTCTTCGCTCCTTCAACCTTATGGCCCTCGGGCAATGGGGTTGCTCTTGGGGGTCTTTGTGATTTGTTGAGCATAAGCAACTCATTTTTCTTCTCAGCAAGAAGCAAACAAGTAATCAACTCCTCGAATATCTTATAATTTATTGCTCGGTATTGTTGCTGAAGCACCAAGTTTTGAGTGTGGAAGGTTGATAACATCTTTTCGAGTAGATCATGATCAGTTACCTTCTCTCCACAGAGTTTCAAGAGTGAAACAATCGAGAACAACTGAGAGTTGTACTCATCAACGGATTTGAAATCCATGAACCGTAGGTTTTTCCAATCATATTGGACTTGAGGTAACAATACCGTTTTCTGGTGGTTATAGTGCTTCTTTAAAGCGTTCCAAAGTTCGAGAGGATCATCCTTAAGTGTAAGGTATTGTTTCTTTAAGCTATTGACTAAGTGATGGCATATATGAAAAATCGCCTCGTACCGATTCTTAGGGGATCCGTTGTTATCATCCATGATACATTCACCTAGCCTTCTTGAGTTTAGGAATATTTCCATGTCAAGTGCCCATTCGAGATAGTTATCCCCCTAGAGATTTAGTGCCTTGAATTCAACTTTTGAGATATTCGACATCTAAAGCACACACAAATAAACATACAAGTCTAGTAAATTATCAATCAATTCTAACACATTAGTAAGATGGTTTAGCTTTAGACGTGAACTAGATTTTAGTTTTAGAAATCACCTAGGATAAACCAATTAGATAACCGGTTTATACTAGGGTTTTAGTATATTAGGGCTTTCACGGTTGGGGTTTAGTCCTAACCGGATCGCAATTAGGGTTAGTGGTTAGGGTTTGTAAAACTTAACCGGCCTAGAAAACTAAAACCGGATCTAGGGTTTAGGGTTAGGACCAGATCCTATTAGTGTTTCTAGGGTTTTTGATTTTCCTAATCTAATAAGGAAAATTCTAAGTTTTATAGATTTCCTTTTTAGTTTAGGATTAGGTTTTGAAAGTTTACTTTTCTTTTAAGTTTTCGATTTCCTTTTCTTTCTAGGTTTAGGTTTTAGAGATTTCTAGGTTTTATGCAATAAAGAAAAACAATCAATATAACAACCTAAACAACAAGCAAATAAGGAAATCGGTCTGCAAAAACCGGATTGGCTTTAGCAAAACACGATTAGGGTTTTAAGCGGTTTGACAACTGCAAGTTAGGGTTCCTAGGATCATTATTTCTAGGGGTATTTTTTAGGGTTTATAATCGTGATTTTAGGGTTAGCTTCCTAGGTGATTTAAGAACGTTTTTTTAACTTTTAGTGTTAGGGGTTTCATTCATGTAATAAACACAAGCATTCAAGACAATCAAAATAGCTTCTAGGGTTCTTATTCAAAAACGCAATTTAGGTTTTAAAATTAGGGTTTGAAATTGCTAATATTAGGGTTTCAAAATTGATTCTAGTTTTAGGGTTTAGGAGTTTCAAATCAAGGTTTCTAATTTAAACAATCAACCATCAAGCAATATAATCGAGTTTGATTTTAGGTTTTGATTATTTTAGGGTTTCAAGTTTGGTTTGGTTCTTAGTTTTAGAATGTGTACCTTATACACCTATGGGGCTGAATGGAATTGAGATTGCTGAGCTATCGAACAAGGAGAGAAGACTGCGAACTAGCAAATCCAACGATGATCGGAGTTGGGCGACGAGTTGAACCAACGAACCAACGAACACAAGCCGAACGATGATCGGATTTGGACGCAAGAGGTGATCGGGATTTGATGTTTCGGTTTTAACAAATTTAGGGTTAGGGTTTCTAGAGCTCTCGTGCTGATAACGTGTTATAAAACTAAGGGAACGGAGAAGTGAATTGTATGTTATTAATAAACAAGAGTTACATATTTACAAGGGAATATAATCTCATGAATAAGTAAAGTCCTTATAGAATAGAAAATAGGTTAAACCGTTTTTAATCTAATAGATCAATTATAAAGTCCGTCCATATGATTTATAACAAATATTATATTGATGAGAAACTCAATGAGTCTCTCATTGATGCTCTTACAATATACTGTAGTATATCATTAACCAGTCGACATGCAATAAATAACTAGCTTCTAGAAACTTTTAAGTATAGAGCTCAACTCAGACTAAAATTACGATATTACAAGAACATTCGAACTAGTACTTTTCTTCTTCCTGAACTTCTAGAACAAACATGAAAACCAAACACACAAAAAGGTAAATCTAGATTAAACATGTTATAGAAAGAAAAAATCACTGTCTAGTTGGATTTAATGAAAGGGAGAAAAGACAGCTTCTAGAAAACCATGTTGAGTCGTAGAAAAGGAGAATCGTTCACACTCGTTTTATTGTTTTAATTATCATTACTTAGTTTTACTTTTTTTCCATAGTATTTATAGATAATATATTGATGTATTTTGATTAGTCTATGAGTTGGACAATTGACTGTAAAACAAGTTTCAAAGCCATTGACGTTCTTGTCTTAAAATTTCATCACAGATAACGTAAGCTTATATATATAGTCAAATGAGTCAATGGAATAATCCGAAAGCCGTATGTATCCATTCCTGTTTTGTAACCTAATTTTGAAAAGACGAATAAATGTCCATTTTTATATGTCAAAAGAAATCAACAGTGAGAAATTCAGAAAAAAATTGGTTCAATATTCCTGGTTACTACATATGTAGATATATATCATTTAAATATCTAAAGTGCAGTGAATAAAATTCTTAAAATAAACTGTGTGAAATGGTTTTAACACTATTTAATTTGTCACAAATAAAACATTCATTTCTAAATAATTAGTTTTTTATATACGAAAGAACAAAAGAAAAAATCCTCAAACTTTGACCAGTGATTTGGACGAATGGAAATAAAACTAATGAAAACAATATTGCATTGTATGCTTTAGTTAAAAGTTTTATAAATTAAAGTTTACTAGACCCATGTTTTCCGCTTATTGTTCACTATTTCTATATTGGATCAAATGATGCGATATAAAAGATTTAAGTAAATTAAAACACGTTACTTCGTTGGTGGGAATTTTTATTTGTCTAAAATCTAAATGGCGATGCTAAATATGCATGCTTAGCCCACAGTTTAAGAAACGTTTTAAAATAATAATAATTCCTCGCACTGTGTACTTCTAATTCTACTAACTCAAATGTTGTTGACAAGAAAAAGAAAATAAAACTCACAAGCTCAAACTAACACTATTTGCAAAGAAATTGTATCACAATAATATAAATACAGTTAAACTTCTATAAATTAATAGTATTGAGATTTTATGGAAAGTTTATTAAACTATAGTAACATTAATTTATAAAAATATTTTTAAAAATATAAAATATTACTCCATGATTTTCTTTTAACTTAGTATTCTTAGAGTTTAGATTCTATATAAAATTTATTTATTTATTTGTATGTTTTGCTGTTCATTAGTATTTTAATTTATGTTTATATTTTTAATACTTATAATTTCAATATTTCCACAAACATATGGTTTTCAACAAAATTTAGAAACACTTGGAAGTAAAAAAAGTCAATTATTATGTTTAGAACTCCTTTCACTTATCGATAAAATAGAATCAAACTTTTTAGTGCAATATAAAAAGTAAGTTTTACCAATTTTTTTTTAAAAAAAGACAAAGAACAATAGTTTCATATTTTACTAAATTAATCTTTTTTTTATTCGAGACTATATTTTCATATATAATTTCTTTTTAGATATATTATTTTACAATTTTTGCCAAATTTTACATTAATCTATAGAAGTGTACAAGTCAGTCTTTTTTTTTTTTGAAAAATCAAACTTCTCCATAAATGATTGCTGGATAACGTAATTTTGAACTTGATGAAGGTTAATTTATTTCGAACTGTATAACTAAACTGTTAAGAAAGTAGCTTTAAGTAAAAAGAACTTTAATTAATGACAAAAATTCTAAGACTAATCTTGATAGATGGAGAAATGTCAGAGTAAGAACATCATTATTGATGGTCTCTTATTTAGGGGATCTTAGAGAAAAAGTGAATTAAAAAATGTATTTTTGTTTTGAGTTTTTAGGTGTGATTAATGATAGTTTTTTATATGAGTTTCTTAGGAATTAAAAAATAAAAATAAAAAGAGGAGAGAGAGTAAAACAGGAGAGAGAGAGTAAAAAAGAGGGGAGAGAGTAAAAAAGAAGATAGGATAAAAAGAGGGGAGAGAGTAAAAAGAGGAGAGAGAGTAAAAAAAGAAGAGAGAGCAAAAAGAGGAGAGAGAGTAAAAAGATGAGAGAGCGTAAAAAGAAGGGAGAGAGTAAAAAGAGGGGAGATAGTAAAAAGAGGGGAGAGAGTAAAAAGAGGAGAGAGAGAGTAAAATGAGGAGAGAGAGTAAAAAGAGGAGAGAGAGAGTAAAAAGAGGGGAGAGAGTAAAAGATGAGAGAAAGTAAAAAGAGGAGAGAGAGTAAAAAAGAAGATAGGGTAAAAAGAAGGGAGAGGGTAAAAAGAGGAGAGAGAGTAAAAATATGAGATTGAGTAAAAAAGAGAAGAGAGACTAAAAAGATGAGAGAGACTAAAAAGCGGAGAGAGAGTGAAAAGATAAGACAGAGTAAAAAATAGGAGAAATAGTCAAAAGATGAGATAGAGTAAAAAGAGGAGAGACAGTGAAAAAGGAGAGAGGGTAAAAGAGGAGAGAAAGTAAAAAGGAGAGATAGTAAAAATGGAAAGAAAGTAAAAAGAGGAGAGAGATAGTAAAAGATGAGAGAGAGTAAAAAATAGGAGAGAGAGTAAAAAGAGGAGAGACAGTGAAAAATGAGAGAGGGTAAAAGAGGAGAGAGAGAGTAAAAAAGGAGAGAGAGTAAAAATGGAAAGAAAGTAAAAAGAGGAGAGAGAGAGTAAAAGATGAGAGAGAGTAAAAAAAATAGGAGAAAGAGTAAAAAATGAGAGAGAGTATAAAAGAGGAGAAAAAGTGAAAAGATGAGAGAGAATAAAAAGAGGAGAGAGAGTGAAAAAAAGAGAAAGAGTAAAAAAATAGAGAGGATAAAAAAAAAGAGTAAATAAGAGGAGAGATACTAATAAGAAAAGAGACTAAAAAGAGAAAAGAAAGTAAACTTTTTAATAATAAAATAAGTTAAAAAAAACCAAGTTTTTTAAATAAGAAACTTTCTTAAAAAATTTTAAAAGTCTTTAGACAGACCATGCTATATGTTCTAGACAATTGCATCAATCATTTTTAGTTATTCATATTTTATTATTTTCGGTTTCCTGTTTTGTTTGTTTTTTTCGTTGTAAAACAATAATACATAATTCTACTAAACACCGTATGGGTACGTACGTGGCCTACAAGTTTATTTGAATTCTCGGTATCTATATAGATTGTCTAGACAATGAAGGTCAATTAGTTTGGTTTCTACGTCTTATTGGATGAAAGACATCTTCCTAAACAAATTGTATTTTTATACTTTATATTACTATTGCACCTGAAAACAAGGAATTGATTTAGAAGCATCCTAAATGATTAGATATATTATATCATATGATATGAGTCAGCTAACTGGATCCAACCTCGTGGAAAAAGACTAATCGGCCGCCAGGAGAAATACGAATCTAATATGCTGTATTTTGTATTGTCTACACATATCATTAGCCAAAACTAATTATCAATTTATTATCATTAATATTGTAATATATATATATATATATCAAGATATAAATATCTATTAGAAATCATTAATTAATTGTTAAGAAACAGATGGCTATGTTGATTTGATCCAAATTTAATTAAATACCATATATTGAGCTCGAATGTCACTCAGTTTCAGTTGAAAGACTTAAACTAAGAAATCCAACAATTATTGGTCTAATGGTTACGTTGAAAAAAAAACCCATTAATTACATGCAACTTGAACCATTAATCTTGTCACTAATTTGAAAGATTGTTGAAACATTAATATATAAAGATTATTAAAACATCTCGAGAATTGCTGTTTACTTAATAAACCATCTTCTTACCATCTAGTCATATGACACTATAACAAAACTTCAAATCTTAAAAAATCCACTTAAAGTGTTTCATATTTAAGATTAATTTTGATGGCTTAATCCTGTTTTTGATACTTGACAAAAAAAAAAAAAAAAAAAATCCTGTTTTTGACATTCTATTTTTTCCGTCACCGGATTTCTCAAGCATAAATCGCAATCAAACAAAAAGACAAAAAAAAAAAAGAAATAAAAAAAGAATATTTCAGGTTTTTGGTATTCATTTCAGTGATATAAAAACCCAACTAGTATCTACATTTTCTTCACAATTTCTCTCACTGAAAATATCAGAAGTCTCAACCTTTCATAATTTCTCTCTATACAAATTCTCTATGCCCCAAGGCGATCTAGAAGCCTTTGTTTCTTCAGTATGCGTCGGTGGCTCTGACCACCGAAAGATCGCATGTGAGACTCTCGCTGACGACCCCACGACCCAAACTTACTACTACAACAACAACTCCGCCGTTACTCCGAGTGATTTTCCTCCGGAATCTTATTTCGTTTCCAAAGATGATCAGCTCGAGTGGCTCAACGACAACGCTTTCTTTAACCGCAATGATTCACAGAGAGGTTACTCCGGGAACCTCAATTCTAATCCTCATTCAAATCCGAGCTCGCAACGGTTTTTACTGAAATCCAAAGCTTCAATCATCGGTTTGCCGAAACCGCAGGAGACTTGTTTCAACGAGGTGAAGCAGCGGAGACACGGTGGTAAGAACCGAGTCATATTAAAACGATTCGGGTCACGAATTAGGACAAATACTTCACTGCTTGAACCTTCCTCTCCTATGGTCTCATGTACCGGGAGAGTGAAATCCAGAAGGCAACGTAGCTGTCGTATGAACCGCCAAAGATCAAGTCGGGTCGATCCGGAAAACCGGGTCAAGAAATCCGGGTTTTTAGCGAGTTTTATGGCCATCTTCAGGATAAAAGGCGGCTGCAAAGACGTGTCACCAAGTGGGACTCACACGGCACCGAGTAATACACACGATATCATGAGTCGGCTTCCGAGGAGAGACGTTGAGAAGTCATCTTTTGACGGTGATGAACCGGTAGCGCCCGGTTTAGGAGGGATGACCCGGTTCGCTTCGGGAAGGAGAGCGGATTTGTTTGGGTAAATATTGACAAGTGTAATGCTTGTGGGGTCCAGTTGTATATTGTTTTAAGTCCTGGGGGGAAAGTAGAATAGTGATTGCTCTGTCTTGTCCGAATTTTGGTGGGACCTGTTTTAGCTGTTGTAGTTTTGAAAAGTCGTTAATGATGACGTGGCGATATATTCCCTTTACTACTCAACTACTTTTTATTGGTTCCGGTTTTTTGTATTGCTCTTTTTTCATTTCTTGTATATAGTGAAAGAGACTTGGAAGAAGACATTACATTTGCCTAAAGAAAAAGAGAAGACAACATAACATAACACGTAATTACTCCATGTTTTTTCCCGACAATTCCAAAGTTTAGATGAAACACTTTTCGAAAATACCCAAGATTTTTTGGATTGAGAAAGTTTCAAATTGCAGAATCATCTTGTTGGTGCAAATAAAACAAAGCAAAGACGAGCATGGCTAGGGAATCAGTGGAGTGAGTGCTGCTTGTGATGCCAAGCGACAACGTCTTTGTATGGAAGATTTCCACCAAAAATGTCTAAGGCACTTCCCACTGTTACATCCACATGTCCCTTTCCTGCTTCTTTTATCCTCTCTACATCATCCATCACCGTCACACCTCCCGCATAAGTTACCGGAATCTGTCAAGGTCAAGAAGATCCAGCTGTAGTGAACAAATTTGTAACCGAGCTTTTTCTATAATCAGAGGGTTCATCAAAGTTTTCAGCCTCTATGTCTCCAACTAAGCATAACTACTACATTGAGCTACATTGAGTTCAATTCTATTTATATCCCCGTTTCATAAACATTCTAAAGCATCACAAGTTTGCTGAATCGAATAAAGTTCTGCTAAATACCATTAGTAAGATTAGATCCAAGTCATATCAAATAAAGCACATTGATGGAAACACGATATTCTCTGATACTGAATCAAGAAAATGTGAGTGTTTACTCACCGGAGAATACATGCCAAGCAATGCTACAAGCTCTTCATCGATCCCTAGCCTTGAAAGAAGAATTATTATGATCACTGATCAGTACATACTGAGTAAATATTGTAACTTTCAATGCAGAAGAATCCGTTTTTTAACAGAATGAGAGCGTTGAGATATTTGAGCTTACTTTTTTCCTTCAACGTCTACTCCGTGCACCAGAAACTCATCAGCAAATCCTCCAAGAAACTCCAATGATTTCTCATCAAGGATGACGTCGCTGAATTTTTGCCATCTATCAGTAACAATTGCGTATTCTCCATCCTGTACACCAAAATACCCACATAAATAAATGCCTATTCTCGACTCTGGATTGATAATACTCAAAAAACATATAATTGAAGATGAAACTACCTTCTTTCTGCAGCTAAGGTCCAGAATCAGTCTTTGTTTCCCAACAATCTTAACAAGATCTTTGAGTCTTTCAAGATCAATCTTTCCATTGTTAAATACATACTGAAGTCAAAGCAACGAATGTGAGTCTAATAACATAGACTTACTATGATAGTATATTCAAAGAACTAGATTGCAGCTGTACCGAAGTGACAATGACATGGCTTGCTCCCTCTTTGATATAACACAAGCAATTCTCTGAATTGATCCCACCTCCAACTTGCAAACCTCCTAGAATTCATCGTCTTGTATCATATATAACAGAGGGATCACATGAAAACTTTACATTTCAACCTGAAGTATAAAAAAACCATTCAAATCCATCAAAGCCAAACCTGGATAGGCATGTAGTGCTCCAATGGCTGCAGCTTGGCTTAG
Source organism: Lepidium aucheri (assembly GCA_900406435.1). Lineage (NCBI taxonomy): Eukaryota > Viridiplantae > Streptophyta > Magnoliopsida > Brassicales > Brassicaceae > Lepidium > Lepidium aucheri. Next base: position 9,849 of record OVBA01006581.1, read on the forward strand.
AGGGTCTGCTCCAAGCATTATCACATGACCACCCGTAAGTCCATCTTCTTTGTACATCTTTGCATACTCTTCCGCGGACTTGTCCGATTCAAAATTTGTGACGAGAACCGAACCATTTCCCTTTAAGTCACTAAGTGTTGATCCAACTATTTGTTTTACTTTTCCCTTTTAAAGATCGCAACACAGATAGAGAAATTGATAAAGAGCTCACTTCATTAAACACCACTGAGGATTTTCAAATCGGTGAAATTGATTTCATACCTTGTGAATGTCGATGCAAGGTCGGAATTGAACAGCGGATATAACCTGTACCCTCGATGGTCTTGAGATTCTAAGATTCTTGTTATACGGAGACATCTGATTCTTCTTCTGGAACCAAGCGAGACCACCATTTGAGTATAATTGGGAGCTCAAAGTTCTCATCTTTGGAACTGAAAATGGATTTCAGAAGCGTTTCTGGTTCTAGATTTTCTAGGGTTCAGAAAATGGTTTATATGTCGGTTAATTCCGGTTTTGTTTGAAATTAGAATCTATTTAAACTTGGGATCTTTTCCGATTTGTTTGACAAAAACAGAGTGATGCGATGGAACAGGAAGAACGTTACCAGTCTCGTCTCGAAGTCTCACCATCATCTTCCGGCGTCGATTACGCCGCAGTCGCCGGAGATTTACCGATTACCCCATCCTCCACCTAAACTTCCAGAGTTCTCGATTCCTCCAACTCTTACTCTCGCTCCATCTCCTCGACACTCTAATTTCGTCAATTTCCTAGAAAACAACCTCCCTCACCACCAAACCCTAACTCCACAAACCCTCCTCGGATTCCTCCGTTCGAAGCTCCGTCACCATACGCAATTCGCTCATTATGACTTCGCCGTCTTTAACTGGGCCGCTACCCTCGACACTTTCCGCCATGATCACGATTCCTTCCTCTGGATGTCAAGATCACTCGCCGCCACACACCGGTTTGCCGATCTCTATAGCCTTCTCTCTTTCGTAGCGGCGAATCCTTGTCCGTGTTCCTCAGGTATCTTCTCTTGTCCACAGCTTGAACCTATCTTCCGATCCTCCATTGATGCGTATTGTAGAGCTGGGAAAATGGAGTATGCATTGTTAGCGTTCTATACCATGAAGAGACTGATCGATGGTAAACCAAATGTTGGAGTTTATAACATTGTTGTAAATGGGTATGTGAAATCTGGAGATTTGGATAAGGCTTTAGGGTTTTACCAAAGGATGGGAAAGGAAAGAGTAAAGCCAGATGTATTCACGTTCAACATCCTTATCAATGGTTATTGCCGGAGGTCTCAGCTCAATATGGCATTGGATTTGTTCAGGGAGATGAAGGAAAAAGGTTGTGAACCCAATGTGGTTAGCTTTAACACTCTGATCAGAGAGTTTTTGAGCAAAGGTAAAATTGATGAGGGTATCAAAATGGCTTATGAGATGATTGAGCTTGGCTGTAGATTCTCGGAAGCCACTTGTGAGATTCTGGTGGATGGGTTGTGTAGAGAAAGTCGGGTTGATGATGCTTGTGGATTGGTGATCGATCTTTTGAACAAGAGAGTTTTACCAAGTGAGTTTGATTATGGTATTTTAGTTGAGAAACTCTGCAGAGAAAACAAGGTGGATAGAGCAACGGAGATGGTGGAGGAGATGTGGAAGAAAGGCCAAATCCCATGTTTGATTGCTTGTACTACACTTGTTGAAGGGTTGAGAAAATCAGGAAGAATAGAGAAAGCATCAGGTTTTATGGAGCAGATGGTGAATGCAGGCATCCTTCCCGATAGTGTGACCTTTAACTTGCTTCTTCGGGATCTCTGTAATTCTAATCATTCAATTGATGCAGACAGATTAAGACTTTTGGCATCAGGCAAAGGATATGAACCCGATGAGACAACGTACCATGTTTTGGTTTCGGGTTTCACGAAAGAAGGGAGAAGAAAAGAAGGAGAAGTTGTAGTGAACGAGATGTTGGATAAAGATATGTTGCCTGATATCTTTACATACAATAGACTAATGGATGGCTTGTCCTGCCCCCAAAAATATTCAAGGAAGTTGTAAACTAGACCCAAGCGTTATACCTATCTATCAACATATTTGATTTTTGAAGAATATTAGATATGAAATGAGACCAAGTTGGGTTCTTTATTCTCTGTAAAAAATTACGAAGCTTACATAAGGAATAGATAATAACCAGAATTAGTTGAAAGTACGGATCACCCAATAGCTTATTACAACTACATATTTTCTTTTTAAATGGAAGATTTGTCGAAGGAGATGGAAGAATTATCTTCTTGTGTCCGATCCATAGATTCAAAAGCGTTGCGAGGGAAGGAGTAGACGTTTCACTATTCTGCTGGCTTCTGACCCAACACAGATATGTCTTCATACCGTTTCTGCAGAGCAAAGACATTATACTTTGCAGATCAATAAGAAACAGAAGAGACACAGAAAGATGACAGAACATCGGTGATCTGAGTTTCCTAAAACTGAGTTCAACATAATGAAGAGAGGTAATGCAATTATCATACCCCAACGTTATTTCTGCCCCAGAGCTGGTGAACACCATAATCCACAGCCTGAACCAAATGGAAACAAAATTACGTACCATGTAAATACGATGATCCTTTATGAGAAATTTACATCACTAGAATTTGATGGTTAGTTTATCATAGTAAAAGATATTGCATATAGAGATGTACATTTGGCTCCGTATCGCAAAAACATACATTTAGCTAATTCAATAACCAACGCAGAATTCTTCACCGGTTTGTCATTTATACAACACAATATTAGATTCTTCACCACATGATGTTCCAATATACAAAACAAATCCGGAAGAAAAAATGTCATCAAGCAAACATCAAATGAAAAGAGAGTGTTGATCTCTGACCCGTTCACCGAAGAAAGCGCCAGCAATGATGAAGGTGACGTAGACTGAATTCCGCCGCATGATCAATCTGTAGAGACCTTCAAAAGCGCCTTTCTGATTCTTCTTACCACCGTATCCCATGATTACCTGTTCTTCAATCGCCGATTAGTGTTCGAGTTTTTATATATAAGAAACGAATGTGTTTGTTCTATTATATAGCTCGCAGTGTTTACTGTTTATCATATAAGAAGGTAATCATACGAAAATAAAAGTGTATTAAAATATTTATCTCACTAGAAAGATGAAACTTTGTACTAAAAAACTCTCATAGTTAACTATATAAAGTGTTTATAGTTGGAAAAGAGCGATTCTTCCTCTCTTTTTTTGTTTTTGTTTGAGATGACGTAGGGACACTTTTGTTTTATTATTCTGTCAAAAAACCAATCATTAAAAACATAAACATGTCTAAAACAAGCTATGAAGAGGCAGAGAGAGAGAGAGAGACTGCGGGAGCATATATATACACACCGACACATACAGATTGCTGACATGAAAACATCTTGCTCTAACCGAGAGAGAAGGCAGTAGTATTGGTGCAGGGTCCAGGATAGTGATTAGACTCGTGGATAACGAGAGCTGCCTTTCTTCTTCAAGAACTCTGGGATCTCCACTGAACCGCTTTCTCTAAACGATGAAGATGGTCTTCTCGTAGCTCCAACTGACGCAGTTTCCACTTGTGTTGTTGTCTGAGCTCCTCTTCCTTCTCCCTCTTCTTGTCGTTTGAAACCCGTAGCTATCAGGGTTATGCTTACCTTCATTTTTACCAACACATGAAACATAAACATTATAATTCCAGAGGTAAAATAGATTAGTAGATGACATATATCAAAAAGGCCATACTTGACCGCTAAGGGCTGGATCCACGACAGCTCCGAATATAAGATTGGCTGTTGGATCGACAAGATCATATATAACTTCCGCTGCAGCATTTACCTACACAAAGACCGACCAATCGTGTATAAAAAACTATTGAACATGTTAGGGGCTATGAACCAAAGTCGAGCTTTGCTCTTAAGTTTTCCATAGATGAAAAAGCCATATGCTTTCTACTCTCTGTCAATGCGACTCTTGTGACCCAGTTATTGTTATTGAACACTGAGATAAGAAACCAGATGAGAGAGAGCAAAACCTCAAACAATGTCAAGTCACTTCCACCAGTTATGTTCCAAACAATTCCAGTGGCTCTCTCAATACCAATATCTAACAAAGGTGATTGGATCGCATTTAGTGCAGCATCTCTTGCCCGACTCTTTCCTGCTCAATTTCAAGTACCATTAACGAATCAGTATGATGCATACAAAACAAAACCTCAGCGTAACAAAAGTTCAAGTTCAGGACTTTCTCTAATACATCATGGTACAGGTAACGTACAATAGTTTCAATAACAGTGAATCATGATTTGTTCATTTTCAATATCTCATTCATTAGACTGGTTTCTTGGCCACACCAAAATCCACAAGCTCATCAGTTCAATTAGACTATCGATATATATCTAGTGGTTGTGGCTTATGCAATTATCCAGTCAAAAGAGCTTATCAATCAATCATTCCAAGCTTACCTGTTGCAGTTCCTATTCCCATCAATGAAGAACCAGCATTCGCCATTATAGCCCTTACATCAGCAAAATCTACATTCACTAATCCAGGAATCTACAAAGCAAAGACAAAATAGCTGGAGAAATCATTTACCATACAAAAAAAGAGATGATCACATGAAATCCATGGAAAAAAGGCTATACCGTAATGATATCAGATATTCCACGAACCCCCTGGCGAAGTATATCATCAGCTAGATTAAATGCTTCTGTTACCGGAGTAGACACAGAGACAGCTGTAAGTAACTTGTCATTTGGAATGACGATAAGAGTGTCAACATTGTCTCTAAGAGCTGCAAGTCCTTCTTGAGCCTGGACGGTTCTTCTACGACCCTCAAACGAGAAAGGCGTCGTGGCAATACCAACAGTCAATATACCCATCGCCTTGGCAATTCCTGCAATTACAGGGGCTGCGCCAGTGCCAGTTCCACCACCCATTCCAGCCTATAAAAATGACGAAATCATGAGTGACATATATAAACATCATTATTTTGGACAGCTGGAGACAAGAACTAGCTGATAAGTAGTTGACATATACACAGACTAAAACCTGATTAAAAATGGTTTGAAACCTCTTTTTCTACAAACAAAGTCTATAACAGGGAAGAATGGATTGCAAGAGAGATAATCAGAAGATTCGAAGACATACTGTGACAAAGACCATATCTGAGCCATAAAGAGCCTCTTCAATAACTTCTTTGCTCTCTCTAGCAGCATTCATACCAATCTCTGGATTTCCTCCAGCACCTAAACCCCTTGTCAACTCCTTACCAATCTGTAACCTATTCTCTGGTAAAACAGGAGACATTCTCATAGCTTGGATATCGGTATTCACAATCCAGAACTCCACACCTGACATTTCACTCTCTATCATACGATTCACAGCGTTTGATCCACCACCTCCCACACCAATAACTTTTATCCTCGCCTCATTGTAGTTGCTCGGAGCAGATGGCTCTTCAAAATCCTCGGTAACAGGTCCAGTGGAAATTTCCTTCCTTGGATTGGCTATTGTATTGGTCCCTTCACCTCTAAGCATTGATATTTCCGGGTGAAGGTCCAAAAAAGGATCTTGGGCTTCACTTTGGAAATGCCGTGGAGAGTTTCTGATTGGCGAAGATTCAGATTTCTGAGCAGAAATAACTCGGTTTTTCTTACTCTCAATCATCCTAAAAGCATTAAACCTGCCTAAATGATTCTTCCGTAATACATTCTTTCTAAGAACAGTTAACAACCGAGAATCAGGTGTAAAACACGGTGACACGTAAGTTGCCATATTGAGAGACCACTGTAGAAAATTACAAATTCCAGAACCAAAGACCAATCCGATTGCACTGGTTAGTTCCCTAGCAAGACCTGTTAATGAAAAGCTGAGAAGTCAATCCGAAGCTCTCAATTGAGAGAAATATGATTCAACCAACCACAAAGGAAAACACGAAATTAAGCTTTAGCAAGCAAATAAGCTTCAGAATGATCTGCATCCGTTTTGAACCCAGTAATAAACACCAAATACTCATACATTGAAGAATAGTGGAGGACTAAAAACTAATACGATAGAAGAAGAGAGAAATCTCAGAAAACCCCCAATAAAATTAAAATGCTTTTCTTCTAATTATCGAAACAAAGGCATGAAAAGAGGAGAATTTGAATTGCAAGCGGCGCCATTTACGAATTAACGAAATTGAAGATGGGTACTTTGCAAAAGTTTTCAGCATTTCAAGTTTAGACGGAAGAAACCCGAAAAAAGCTTCGATTTTTGAGGAAAACTCCAAAGGCAAAGAAATTCAGAGAGGGTAAAGCAGGGGAGAAGAAGAGAAACCTGAGGGTGGCAGAAGAGATGTTGGAGGTTGGAGAAGCAAAGTGAAATGAAGAAGTAGCTCAAAGGAGAGTGAAAACTCCGAAACGGAGGGTTTTGGTGTTTCCTGCCTAAATATCTCTTTCACAAAACCCCAATAAAATGCTCTTTTTTTCTTCTTTAATTAATTAATCGTCTATCTCACTTAATTTCAGTGGTTGTTTGGCAAAATATGACCTGTTGGAAGTATATATCCTTGCATCCTTTTTGAAAAAAAAAAGTGTTGATTTGCAGAGTATATGTAACAACAATTTCATGACCAAATTGCGGAAATGTTATGAACATATTTGATAAAGGGTGATTTACTCAAATAAGGTGGAATTATAGCTAAATGATTCAAATAGTGTGGAATTATCATTAATTACTCAAATACTCTTGT
>OVBA01006582.1:0-16609 GCA_900406435.1 Lepidium aucheri
AACAAATTGGTAATATTATGTAAATAAAGATATTATTAAGAATTAGTTAAATTTTTTTATCAAATATTATCAAGGGATATTTTTTAATTCATTATAAAATATATGAATCTCTTAACACTCTCAATACAATATTTTTTGTTGTTTTATTGCAGTGACCAATAATATTTAAATTAAGTTTCTTATTAAAATCCAAAAAAACTTATTTGTTAAAACAAACAAAATTGTATTAAAGTTCTTATCAAAATCTCAACAAAAGATTTATTTTAAAAAAACTAATAAAAATCAAATCTTAATTTGTTAAAGATTTTTTTTTAAACCAGCAAAGTCAAATTTTATTTGGTCTTTCTAAACCTATAAAAATCAAATCTTAATTAGTTAAAATTTTATTTTTAACAAACGAAAATCAAATCTTAAGTGGTTAGAGATTTTTTTAAAACCAACGAAAATCAAATCTTAAATGGTTAAATTTTCCTTTTTAATTATATATTTTTATTGAAATCGAATCAAATGAAATAATTATTTTTTAAAAATAACTTTATCTAAACAAAAAGATAAATTAATGAATTAAACAAATTGACTAAGAAAAACAAATCAAGAGATTTAAAATCTTTATTATATTGAATCGAATTGTGATAATTGTCCTAGGGTGGGTCTTAAATAGATCTTGTTTATTAGTTTTTCTATTAGGATTAGGAAGATTGTTTTTAATAGATATCGATTAGGATTAGGAATATAATTATTCAAGAGATTAAAATTGTAATAGAATAATTTTAAAGATAATCTCAAAGTAGCCAAGATGTGATAATAATAATCAGAATATAATTAGTTATTTAATAATATTTAATCTAGATTATAATAATTAACTAATTAGTTATAGAATCTTATCAGAATATAATTGTGTGACAAATATTATGTGACAATATTTCCTAGTAACAATACAACCTAGTCCAAAACAGACAATATAACACGGTATTTAAGTTAATGCTACGCTTTTATTATATAAGAGATATTATAAAATTTTAATATGAAAAACATTTTTAATGAAAATATATACCACAATATATTATATAAATCCCAAATTACTGTAATGTAAATGCTATATAAAATTATTTATTTTTTCTTATAAAATTTCACATGTTTGCATTATATAACTTATGTTTCGGAAAATAAATAAGGTACAAAAAGTTATAGAAGATACATTCTTATAAAATTTCACATGTTTGCATTATATAACTAATTGTTGTTTCAGAAATATGTTTGTTGGGCTTACTTTCAGGGTTCATAACTATTCGATCATTGATTTTCTGATCGTGATTTTTATATGGTTGGAAAGATCCCTCTATCTCAGTAATCTGCAACCGAAAACCGTTTGTCAAATCATAGTTAAATTGAGGAGGTTATGAGCATATTAAGGTAAGAAGACAAATCTGCTTTCAGTTGTAGACTTAAGAAAAATTCTAGGTTTTTTATTCTTAACTATGTGTTTGACTTGACATATTTAGGAACGATTTCTGTCAACATCTAAGCAGTAAAAGCTAGGAGCAGTAAGAGCTAGGTAATTGTTGGTTTTTGATAGAGGACACATATGCAATTAGACCGTTAAACTTTCAGATCTAGGTAAGGTTTGATCATAAATTATGTTGCTTACTTTGTAAGTACAATATGTTTTGTCACTGAAGAACCCTAATCTGTGCATGTTGCTTGCGCAAGAAGTTATCTGCAAAATTGTGTTTAATTCTATTTTGTGGTGCTTTTCCAATCAATCACCAGCCAATCAAGGTGAGGTTTGAGATCTATGGAGATGCAATTTCACCTTTCTATATTATGTTTTTGAAGTTCATTAGTTTAGAGTTGAACATATGATTGTTGCTTGTTATTGTATTTTAAAATTATATTATATATATAAATATATTTGATTAATGTTGATTGATAATAAGTAATAGGATGTAATAGAATATGTATTAATTATTAATATATTAAGTGTGTGATTGATAAATAATAGATAAACAAATAGAATGAAATATGTGAAGGAAAAGAGTCTATGAAAAGATCAAATCTACTAGACGTTGTTTTCCATAGGAATCTCCATAAGTTGGAATATAGGATCGAATCTACTGGACGTTATCTTTCATGAGAATGAGTATATGAAATGATCGAATCTACTGGTCGTTATCTTCCGGTAATCACTTCATTTTATTTGTAACAAATTCATGTGTATTGATTATTAGATTTTTTAACAAAAGAACTAATTGATGGATCATGACTATTACCTGGTGATTTTTTAAAACATAGCGCACACATATATATATATATATATATATATAAAGATACCTCATGTAAGCACATTTTATCTCACTTGTTATCTTCTGTCAATTGTACTCGTCTCCATCTCTATCTCGTATCTTTTCTAAACTTTATATTTTCTTTCATATACAATTGCAGATTATAATACTGATGAGAAACAAAAATCAAATAACAAGCAATGAGAGTGTTGACTACAATGATCATTTTTCTTGTTATACAAAATTAAATACATATCATTGATGTCTTTTAAGTTTTTGTTGAATCATAAACTTTTTATATTATATATGCATATTGTATACATATATATATATAGTGTACATAACATGTGCAGTCATACATTCATCTAATATGATTCATGGAAAACATAGAATTTTATATCGATCGATGAACAAGAGTTTTATAAAAATAATAATGAACATGTAAATATAAATAGCGTAAACCATACCATTGGCCTAAAATTCTTAGAGTCCAAAAATAGATAATGACCAACAAATGGTGGAAACCAAGTCTTTACAAATTATTTATATATATTTCACCTATATTTATATATTTATTTTAGGTAATTTTGAGAAAAAGCAAATGATAACTACTAAAGGAAAACCCTAGATGGACTAGTGAAGTTACTAGTGGATGATCACGGAAATAAATTTGAAAAATGTCAATTTTTCTATAAATAGATCGAGATACACAAATTTTTACCAATCTACAAAGTCATGTCTAAAAAGTTTTCTAAGTACACAAGTAAAATTGTATTTCAACACTATAAATTCAGTAAACTAACACTAATAACTATATAATGAGTACATGTGATCGTGTAAATATTCATTATTATATATAATTATCGTTAACCAAATATTCAACAATAAATATGATAGCATGTAATTTTTGTAAATACATTACATCATATAATATAATCTTAGTAAAAATAAAATAGTTCAAATGACACATATCAACTATATTTTTCTCAAAAGATTTGAATTGGTGGAGAATCTCACAAAGTATAAGAAATCAAATTTTCTTTTAGTAACATATCAAATTAAAATGCTTAATTTTTTTTTGTCAACAAATGTTTAACTTTCATGTTGGTATATTGAAAAAGGAATCATAAATTAGTCACACTAAAAGTCAATGTAAGTCAATATATAGAACGTATATATAGTGGGAAATAACATCTTTTTTGGATTGTAATCGTATAAATATAGAAACTTTTTTGTGTAACGATTACGATAAGTTGTTGTACTTATATTCATATTTGTTCTACCACCTGATACATTAAAATATTAGTTCCTGAATCTTCGGAACTTTTTGTTAATTACTTTTCTCACTATTCTTTAGACCCTTTTGTTATTATAGAAAATAAATATATTTATATAAATCAGAATTGAATCCAAACCAAACCAATTTTTAATCGGTATTTATTAGTTATTATATTTTCAGAACTGTAATTTGAAAAAAACTGATCCAGACCAAATCGTAGAACTAAATGGTCAAGACCATATATATATATATATTTGTCAATATTGTACCACAACTGGCCAGTCTATTCGCTAAGCTTTTGCATAATACAAGCAGCAGAACTTAATTCCTAAATGTGTAAGTGCGTCTGCCTTTAGTAGATTTACCGTATGTCACTAAACTAAATACTACTTAAAAACTATTTATATATTTTGATCACTAAAATACTTCATTAAATAATATATTTTGAAAAACTTCCCTAGCTAAGAGAATAAATGTGACTAAAATTAAACTAACTCTTGATTTAAGATTAGTTTTTTTAGTTCTTTTTGTTAATTGGATCGACAAAATTGAATCCATAACTTAAATTAGTTCTATGCATGAAATATTAGTTGGGCATGTAATCACTAGACTGAAAAGTTTTTAGTTTATAATTAAACATTATATATACCATAAAATGAATTATCCATAGTTAATTTAGTTCAATTGTTAATTATGCATTTAACCCACGGATTTCTCGAAACTTTAGGTGGGCTGCGATCTTATGATTGGTCTTAATAGTTTCATTAAATTGTATACAAGAATATGAAGTAAAATATTGTTGGATATGTTATAGTGATGCATTAGAATAAACATAAACATGTTAATGGACACCTAATATTTGTCAATATATTATAATATATATGAGAAAAGTGGATAAAGTTCGTTATGAAAGTGCAAATCAAATAAATCACGTAATGAAGTAGTCAAGCTTAATTGTATACTTAATTCTCTATATATTATCATAATCATATCTTTATTAAAGAAAAGCATATGGTTATATATTATATGATCGAGAATATATAAAAAATATTATCAACTTTGAGTTATATGATATATAATTGATGCAAAGTAATAAACCACTAAGCTTTAATTTGTGAGATTCATCTTCATCTTGATGAGTGATGACCAATTTGTCATATAGAGAACCCGTATTGTTCGATAAGATTTATCTTAATTAATTCTTTTAATGATCCTTTATACGTGTATTGAGATTTTTAATGCAATAACATTTGGCCATTCATCTTGAATTTATCATGATATCCACGTTGATGTGAAGTTAATCATTCTACCACAAAATTACAATTAACCGGTCTTGTAACCTAATGGCATGTAGTAAATTTATTAAAGACATGCGTACTTGCACATCTTAGAATCGACTTCCACCATATACACTATGTAAGAACTTGACTAATAAACCGATCAGTTGCGATCCAATATTAAAAAAAAAATTCATGTTAACCTTGTTTATTTTATATATCCATATAACCGTTTTTTAAGGTCAGTTTGAATTAACAAATTCTTCATTCTTAGCCAATTTCCTAAACTTCTAACAATATTATATGAGATAAACACGACTTTCTAAAATTGATATAAAAACAGCAAAAATGACACTCAACCTATTGATCCATAAAGCGTTCAGTTCTATAATTTTTTTACATTTAAATTTGATACTGTTAATTAGATGTCATATAATCTATACGATGAAACTATATCGATTTTTCTAAATTTATGATTGGTTTTTGTTGATCTAGATGATATATATATATATATATATATATATCAAACAGCCAATTACTTATATGTCTCATGATCAAGAATATATATATATATATATATATGAGCTATTTTGCTTATATGGTTTTTAGTACCTCAATGTCCACAATAAAACCATAACATTTCATAACTGTCGGGAGATTTTCTGTGTCAAGTTAAAGTCTTAAGTTTTGTCTCAATAGGAACAATGTCGAACCCACAAATCACAAGCAACAAGTTACATGTTATAATAGGTAAAAATCATCTTCTTTTTCTGTTAAAGAAACCATATATATATATACACTGATACACATAGGATTCTATATATAGAAAGCTTCGAAATAAGTTCAGATATAACATAATATATATACAAGAAATAAGTGTCTAATTATCATGCACCGTCATAAACACGATGAAAACATTAGTGGACATACCATCAATTACCAATTCTTTTGTAAGATTGTTTTACTTATTGTGTTTTTGTGCATTTCTATGAGTATACTTTTCATGCACTTGCCCAACCATATAATAAGAATAAACAAAAGAAAGCTGCCTCTTATAAATAATTAGGGTTTGAGTTTTCTCTTTTAGGTCACATTGCATGATATACCTAAATTTATCTCTACTTACTTACAAATTTGTTCTTTCTTTTGTGCCCTAAATTTATTATTTTTCGTGGAATGTTGTTTACACTTTGAATAATATTAATTTATAACAAACCACATAGAATTTTCATATAAACACAAACCATGAATCATAAACATGGTCACAATTAAACAAAACTACAATTAACCTATAGTTTTTTAATACGATTATTAGAGAATATCGAAAGTTGGAAAGAACCCTAAATCTTATATATAAGATATATGTCTCTCCACTTATTGCCAATTGATTTTAAGTTGAAAGCACGTAATCTAATATGATATCAAAACCCACGATCTACAATGTCTATCTCGATCCGACTCAAAGGTGGTCCAATTATCGACAATTCATACCCAAAATTTAGTATTGTCGATTTGTTCTCAAATATATCCAGATCAATTGACAAAGATGCATCATCTCGAAGACATATTTAGAAATATTTTCCCTATCCTAACTCTTATATATAATAACAATATCATATAAGTTAAGCATAATTGTTTTCAACACCCAACTACACAATATCATTCTCATTGGTACATTTCAAAATCATTAATTCAAAAATGAAGTAGAAAATTTTCCAAACCCATTGGGGCAGAAAATTAAGCTATGGGCTAATTCTCTATACCCATTGGGTCAGATGGGCTTTTATAAAATTTGGCCCAATAAAAGAAAATTGGACCGAACATATACTTTCTGAATTTAATTGGCATATTCGTGAATAAATGAAATACATAAGGACCACGAAGAGAAATATCAAGAATCGAGGCATTTCATAAAAACTTTTACGAATGTGGGTCCAAATCCTACCTTTTACTTTACAGGCCGGTCCTTTCTTTTTATTGCTTTTTCTAAATTCTTCTAACGTATTTTTCTCACTGTATATGATATGTAGATTTACGAAAATACCCATACTTTTCCACTACATTTACTAATATGGAAATCCCAACATTTTTGTTTTTCTATTTTATAACTTGTGTTCGAATTCAACATCCATCACAAAAACTTTTTTTTCTTTTTGGTAAACGAAATTCCACCAATTTATATGTAAATAAAATCTTAATCCATGAAATTTTATAATGAAGAAGTCATATGTAATGAACCATTACAATAATTCAAATAAAAGTAATTTAAATGCTATAATAAAATGAATCAGGACTTGGATTATGACATGCGTCTGAATTTTATATTTTTGTATGTGAAAAAATATTATTTGAGTTTTTTTGTTAATACTGGACAACCGAATAGCCAAATTTGTACATAATGTAAGTAATAAAACTCAATTCATAAATGTATATCTGTATTTTTTTTTTAATATACTTACCACATACCACTAAAACAAAAGGTACATGCCGAGATAAAAATAAAAAATTCGAGAAAGTCAGAGTATTAGGGATTGATGTTTGACAATAAATCGAGAATTATCACAAAAAATACAAAAAAACTTAATCTAATTTTATACATTACTTAAAAAATTTAAAATTCGGTACTAGTGGATCTTGTTAGGTTTATCATCTAAAGTTAAATTTTTCTCAACAAAAAAAAATCTAATTTTACAAAAAAATTAAAAAATCTAAAGTTAAATTTGTAATATTTTATTGTTATTAATAGCGGTCTAAAAGTATATTTAGTTTCATTAATGATGTCTTAACATAAAGTACAATGATTAAGAAAAAAAATTAACAAAAGAGTGGCAAAATCGGAAATAAAGGTGAAAAGTGAGGTTGAAAACAAAACAACAAGTCGAATTCCGTGTCCCCGTCTTTCTCTTATTAGCCATTTATTCTTTCTTCATAGCTTTTAATTAATTAATTAATTTAATTTTTTTTTTTGCCACTGTCTTCTACTTCTCTGTTTTTATTGCTCTCTCTCCTTCAAAATCCGACAGTAATTTTGACCGTTGCTTTCTCCAACGTCTCTCTCTCTCTTTCTCTATTGTGTAACCTCACGCTCCTTCACTCTCTTTTGACCATCATTAGGTTTTTTCTTTTTGTCTTCTCTCTCTTTTCTGGGTTTCTTCATTTGCTTTCACCAGACCAGTTTCAGGATATTACACTAACTCTTATCTGGGTTAGTGTCAAAAATCACCCTTTTGAATAAAATAAACATGGGTTTTAGATTTTTGACTCATTCTTGAAGAGGGTTTTAAGAAATTTAAGAGCTTTATCTTGTAGATTAAGCAAAGAATCTTCTTAAATGTCTTTTTCTCAGTTAATGTGAGTTAAGAGTTATGTATTTAATAGTTTCTGTTCTCAGGTGTTTTATAGCTTTGAGGTTTTGAGAACAGAGACTATTTATGTGAGTGTTTGAGTTTTGGATTGAAGGTTGAAGAAAGATAGAAATGGGATGTTCTCATTCGAAGTTAGACGATGAAGAATCAGTTCAGATCTGTAAAGATAGGAAACGTTTCATCAAACAAGCAGTAGAATATAGAACTAAGTTTGCTTCTGGTCACATTGCTTACATTTTGTCTCTTAGAAAAGTTTCTGATGCTCTTCATGACTTTATTATTCAAGGAGATAGCAATGAGTTTGTTCCGAGTCAGGATTCATTCATTACTCCGGTTAAGAGAAGACCACCTAGTCGTCGTAACCGTAGTAGCCGCAGCACTAGCAGTGAGTTCATCTCGATTTCACCTTCTTCTGTGCCTCCGAAAATGATTCAGTCTAGGCCAAGATCGAATGTGAGAGCGAGTTACTTAATGGCTAATAGAAGTAGACCGGTTAGAGTTGAACAAAGGTCTCCTGAAACGTTTAGAGTTGAGACGATTTCGCCGAGTAATCAATATGGAGAAGCAGATGGTTTCTTTGGAATGAATATGAATGTGAATATGAACACTTCTCCGTCTACTTCTTCGTTTTGGAATCCTTTGAACTCCCCTGAGCAGCAAAGGTTGAGTACTCATGATATTCCTCCTCCTTCACCGCAGAATTCACAGTGGGATTTCTTCTGGAATCCGTTTTCGTCTTTGGACTATTATGGATATAGTTATGATCGAGAAAGTGTTGATAATAGGAGTGGTGTGGATGATGATATTAGAGGACTGAGACGTGTTCGAGAGGAAGAAGGGATTCCAGACTTGGAGGAAGATGATGAACCTATTGAACCTGAACCTGTGAGGTTTCAGAATCATATTCCCAAAGCAACAGAAGAAAGTAGAGGTAGAACCGAGAAGAGTTGTTGCAATGAGGAAGTTAAAGTTGAAGATGTTAATGAGGATGAGGATGATGATGAGGATGAGGACAATGATGATGATGATGATGATAATGATGATGAGTTTATAGACAGCGGGTGTGTAAGTGAGACTGAGAGAGAGGAGAAATGTGTTGAAGCAAAGCAAGAACAGCGAAAAGTTGAGGTGTCTAAAGGAGAAACTACAGGGAATGTTGTTGGAATAGGGAAGGTTCAAGAGATGAAGAATGTTGTTGGTGTTAGAGATAATGCAAATACGCCGGGTTTCACAGTGTATGTGAATCGCAGACCAACAAGCATGGCTGAGGTAATCAAAGATCTTGAAGACCAGTTCACAACTATTTGTGAAGCGGCTAAAGAAGTCTCAGGGCTATTAGAAGCTAGTAGAGCTCAGTACACATCATCTTCCAGTGACCATAGTGGTAAGTTCATGATAAAAGTTGCAGTCCATCTTTGTTTTTCTGAGTGACTTATAGAAATCCTCTTTTGTAGCCATGAAAATGCTGAATCCGAAAGCTTTGTTCCGCTCGGGTTCATCAAGATCTTCCTCTTCAAGATTTTTGATCACTTCTTCTGGTGGCTCAAAGGACAGTGGGTCTGAAGACAGAAGTGATGTTTCAGGTGAATCTTGCATGCTTTCGGGTAGCCACCAAACAACATTGGACAAACTTTTTGCGTGGGAGAAGAAACTCTACGATGAAGTTAGGGTAAGTAACAAGAGATCTAAGCAAGTAGTGACTATGGAAAGTCTCTTTTTTTTTTATCTGTGTTGTATATAAATGAGCAGCCTTTGTGGTGCTGTAACAGTCTGGAGAACGTGTTCGAAGAACATATGAGAAGAAATGTATGCAGCTGAGGAATCAGGACGTTAAAGGAGATGATCCGTTTGCAGTTGATAAAACTAGGGCTACACTCAGAGATTTAGATACACAGATCAAGGTCTCGATACACTCTATTGAATCTATCTCCAAACGGATCGAGACTCTTCGTGACCAAGAACTGTTGCCTCAGCTTCTTGAGCTTGTTCAAGGGTAACAACAAAAACTTCTTCATCTCTGGTTTCTCTAATAACCCTAAGATTGACAATTGGTTAATCATGATCATAACAGATTAACAAAGATGTGGAACGTAATGGCAGAAAGTCACCAAATACAGAAACGAACATTAGACGAAGCCAAACTGTTACTTGCAGGACCGCCAGTTTCAAAGCGTCACAGGAAGAGACAACCTTCAATAATGCCAGAGGCTATCAACTCGCAAAAGTTAGCTCAATCTGCTTTGAATCTTGAAGCTCAGCTTCGAAACTGGAGAGCCTGTTTCGAATTCTGGATCACATCTCAGAGATCCTACTTGAAAGCATTATCCGGTTGGCTTCTCAGATGTTTCAGATGCGATCCTGACCTCGAGAAAGTCAGATTATCTTCATGTCCTCACCCAATATACCGAGTTTGCATCCAGTGGTCAAGGTTGCTTAACAGCTTAAACGAGAAACCTGTCTTGGACAAACTCGAGTTCTTTGCCGCAGGGATGGGTTCAATCTATGCAAGGCAAGTTAGGGAAGATCCGAATTGGAGTGGAAGTGGGTCAAGGAGATATTCCGGGTCAGAAAGCTTGGACCTTGTGGTGGCCGATAAGGTAGATGAAGAAGTCGTGATGACTGCTGAGAAACTTACAGAGGTTGCTGTGAAAGTTCTCTGCCATGGAATGTCTGTTGCAGTGAGTTCGCTCGCTGAGTTTGCCATCAACTCAGCTGATGAACACTCGAAGCTTGTTAACCAGCCAGAGGACAGTACGCAGTCACCTAGGCAGCCTCAGGATGTAAATTTCAATTCCTAATTGTTCTTTAATTTATGTGGTTTTAGATTAGAGAATTAGGTAGGTTTTTGGCATCATCTTTTGCTATCAGAAGATAGTTTTTAGATGGATGATATTTGTATTATTAGTAAGACATGTAGAGTTAGTTCAGTTGATTTTGAAGATGTACCTAGCAATTTTGGGTTCTGGCATGCTGGATTACAGTAATTTATCCAGTTATCTGGTTCCCCAAGATCTGGCCACCTGCTAATACATTGACTTCAACAAATGAAATTTTATAAAAGCCAATCAATCTCCTTCAGAACAAAAACCAATGTCACATGAGTAATCTCAGCTCTGTAACCTCTCTCCAACTAATAAGAGCTCAAGAAAAAAAAGCACATAAATGATTGGTTGCTTTTCACTTAGTCTAGGGAGAATACAAAGAGTTACCGGTCCACTTGATTTAAGTTTAGTCATCCTCATCTTCATATTCCAGTTCATCGGAACCACCTCCTCCCATCACGGATAAATAGATAACGACAGCTAAAAACTGAGCAGCTAAAAAGAATCTTGCTCTTTTCTTGAATTTTTTCTCCTCTTCGGTCTTTTCTACCTTTGGTTTGCTCTTTGGCTTCGAACCTGAACAACAGATGCAAATCAGTTTTTCATATAAGACAGGTGCATAATTAAGAATACCAAGAGTAGATGATATGGAAGTTGTAAGGTTTGGATGAATCTTACTCTTTCTTGAAAACGAGGAAGGAAATGAGTGAAGTGGAGGTGAAGGAGATGAAGATGAGACTTCGATGAACTCTGACTTCAGTTTCTCAGCATATTTGACAAGATTATTGTGTTCCAGAAGTTTGCACCTAAGCACTGATGTTTCCTGATCATTAATCATGAAAACTACTTCATTTAAAAATTTTAAAGGCTAGATTCTATCTGATAAACCAATAACTTAAAAGTATTAAAGCTGGCTCACCGGTAGAGCTTGGATTGTAAAAAGTATGTGTGAGAGAAAGAAAGCATCCAAACTCGATGGCCTGTGAGAAGAAAATAACAGAAACATTGTCAATATTTCATAAAAGGTTTAAGAGAAAGAGTTATGTTTCCTCAATGTAATTGCAGTACCTGTCTTCAAAGAGAAACTTCTGCTCGCCTAGCCTAGTCGACAAAGCTTCATATGCCTCACTTGCCCTCTTGTATATCTGTTCAATTAAGATCTTGAACTTCAATAACTAGTCTCACGGTTTGGAACTATAAACAGCATGTCTTTTTCATTAACAATAAAAGTCATATTCGTACAAACAACAAAAGCTAAGCAGAGCCACCTGTTTTTCTCGTTGCTCTGCATTTTCTTTACTAATTCCTAAACGGTTTTTGGCCATGTATGTTTGCTTATAAAACAGGACCTTGCTGATCACCCAAGGGAGATCAGAATAGTAGATTTGCCATGAAGATATTCCCTCAGTACCAACCCATAGTTCATACGTAAGCGCTTCTCCCAGCCAAGAAACAACAAGAGCTTTCAATGATAAATATTCCGGAAGAGACTGGAGCTGAGAGTCAAGATTGACAACTGCATCTTTCTTCAGTTTTTCAATTACTCCATCATCTTCATTGTTATATGCAACATATGTACCACTTTCAAAGTACGGGAGTTCATCTATACAAGACCACATAAAATGAAACAACTTTAGCAAACTCAATAGCTAACTCAAAAAGAATTTCCAGAGATGTAGAGATATAGTAATGATACAAACTCAATAGCTAACTCATAAGAATACTTCCTTCTGGATAAGTACAAAACTCTCATATAAGAACTGAAACAAAACACCATCATTCTCAAATTTGTAACTTTCGAAAGTTCAACAATCACTCTAATCTAAAAACCTTAATTAACACTCTGATTAACCGATGAGACAAGAGCTTAATGGATATGAATTGTTATATGCAACATATGCACCACTTTCAAAGTACGGTAGTTAATCTACATAAAACACATAAAATGAAACGACTTTAGCAAACTCAATAACTAATTCATAAAGACTTTCCAGAGACGCAGAGATATAGTAATGATACAAACTCAATAGCTAACTCATAAGAATACTTCCTTCTGAATAAGTACAAAATTCTCATATAAGAATTGGAACAAAACACCATCATTCTCAAATGTGAAACTTCTAATTCAACAAGCAGTCAAGCACTATAATCTAAAACCTTAATCAAAACTCTGATTAACCGATGAGGCAAGAGCTTTATGGATATGAATTCAAATCCAGAACTGAAACTTATCTTGTCTAGAATTCGAATCTCATTTCAAGCTATCAGCATTAAAAATGGCATTTTCAACACATACACATTACGCAACCAAAACCTTATTCTAACAATCACAAACCAAGTTCATACCAAACTATGCAGCGAGGAATCGAAACATAGAAACAAGACTAATACAAACCTGAATCAGGGAATGTGGAATTGAATGCCAGTTCAAAAGGAACCTGGGCTAATTTCAAGTATATGAAAGCAGGAAGGCAATTAGGGCAAGCTGTTGGGAGACCAAAGGAAGGCTTCCTCGTGACCAAAGTGAAAACTGATGTCTCTTGATCGCCTTCCATTATCGTGTGTGTGTAAAAGTGCAAGCTTTTTGGTGATTTGGTAAAAGAAGAATAATAATATGCTCAAGTTCGATCGTTGAGAGAGAGAGAGAGACAATGCAAGAAGAACAGATCCACTTGGGTCTGGTTCCGGGTCAAGGTTTAGTCGGTCGGTTTGGGCTAGGGTTTGGTAATATATCATTTAGTTTGGGCTTAGAAAGGCCCATTTATTACCCAATAAACATAGTAACCTGAATATCCACCTCATACGTCCCTGTACATGTTGGGACCAACTATGTTGCATGGAAACACTGTCCCTGTTTCCTGTTTTAGAAACCTTTCGAAAATAGAAATTCTCGAAAAATATAGTGGAAACAGATTCTTAATTTTTTTATTTGAAAATACGGTAGAAACATTTACTTTTATTTTAAAAATGTGAGATAAACTTATTATAATTTTGACAGCAAAAAAATATAACTAAAATTTTTTGAAATATAAGTTTAAATTTATCAACGTAATAGATTAAATATATGATTAATAATTTTTTTTTTCAGTCTTGTAAAATTTAAATTTTATGATCTTTCTTTTAAAGAATGAGGTTTGGAATGAGTTTGAATTGATGAAAATGAGAGTGACAATAATATTCTAAATCTTTAGTTCAAAATAATGATATATATTTTTCTTAATTTAGTTACTATTTATTAATTGAATTTGAATTGTTTGTTTTTTCTAGTATAAACTGATTGTTCAATGTTTTAAAATAATATATATATATATATAATATGTGTTCCAAAATGTACTTTATTCGTAAAAAATTGAAATTTTTGTTTTCACCTTTCTATACGTTTCGTTTCCATGTCTTCGTTTCTGTTTTCATTTAACCTAGGCGACATACGTATTAAATTCTTAATTCTATAAAAATAAGAATATTTGCTAAATTAGAAAAATATAATATTTTCATGGAACATTGATCGAATTTGTGAAAAAAAGGAAAAAAAAAAGACAATCCGCATGATCACATAACCAACAAAACTAAACACTTTTTCCCGACAAATAACAAAAGTAAACCTTATTGTCACTTCCACTAAAGAAGCTGTTTCCAAGGAAACAAACTAAACCACGAGAAAAACATTTTTGATCCATATGATTCAATATACTACATAAACATTACATTAGCTCGAAATCCAAAAAATAATAGGGTTTGTGAGATGGCTTCTATAATCTTTAGAAAAACTTACACTATTGTACCGGCTGAACCAACAAGGACCGGTCGGTTTCCATTAGCCGAATGGGATCAAGTTGGTACAATAACTCACATTCCCACTATTTACATCTACCAAAAACCATCTGAATTGTTCCAAGGCAATGTAGTCGAAACCCTAAAAGACTCCTTGAGTCATGTTTTAGTCCATTTCTACCCAATGGCTGGTCGACTCAGGTGGCTCCCTCGAGGGAGGTTGGAGCTTGAATGTAATGGTGAGGGAGTTGAGTTCATCGAAGCCGAATCAGAGGCAAATCTTTCTGATTTTGGCGACTTCTCTCCGAGATCGGAATTCGAGAATCTTATGCCGCAAGTAAACTATAAGAACCCTATTGAAACAATTCCTCTTTTCTTAGCTCAGCTCACTACGTTTAAATGCGGTGGATTGTGCCTTAGCGTCAATCTTTCCCACGCGGTTGTTGATGGTCAAAGCGCACTTCACTTTCTGTCAGAATGGGGAAGACTTGCTCGTGGTGAACCGCTACAAACCGTTCCGTTTCTCAACCGGAAAATTCTTTGGGCTGGTGAACCACTTCCACCGTTTGAGTCACCACCACGGTTTGACCATAAAGAGTTCGATCAGCCACCGTTTTTGATAGGTGAAACGGATAATGTTGAAGAGAGAAAGAAGAAGACGATTGTGGCAATGCTAAAGTTGAGTAAAAATCAGCTTGAGAAGCTCAGAAGTAAAGCGAATGCAAGCAAATACGCTGATCCATCGAGAGGGTTTACAAGGTACGAGACAGTCACAGGACATGTGTGGAGGTGTGCGTGTAAGGCACGTAGACACTCCCCGGAGCAACCAACGGCTCTTGGAATATGTATAGATACTAGAAGTCGGATGCAGCCACCTCTTCCACCTGGCTACTTCGGCAATGCCACTCTTGACGTGGTTGCAGCAAGCACCTCAGGTCGTTTTTGTTCTTTGGTTCTCCTTCTTGCTCTGTTCCGTGGGCTTGAAGGTAGGGTTTATTGATCCTACGATGAAAAATCTGATTCGCTAACTTTGTTATTCATATAGGTGAACTGATGTCTAATGAATTGGGTTTCGCGGCGGAAAAAATCAGCAAAGCCATAAGAAATGTGACAAACGAATACGTGATGATTGGAATAGAGTATCTGAAGAACCAGGAGGATTTAAAAAAGTTTCAAGACTTACATGCCTTGGGAAGCACGGAAGGTCCATTCTATGGAAACCCTAATTTAGGATTGGTGAGTTGGCTAACTTTGCCAATGTACGGCCTTGATTTCGGATGGGGCAAAGAGATCTACACAGGACCNATCTTGCCGGATCAAACTGAAGACGGCTCGGTGATTCTGGCCACATGTCTACAAGTGACTCACATGGAGGCCTTCAAGAAATTCTTTTATGAAGATATTTAGGGTTTATATACAAAAAATATATCTAGGGTTATATAGGATCCGGTTATATATATACACGTATGCAAAAAAAATTAATGCAATACTATTTGGATTCTACTTCTCTTGTTGTAATTCTTGAATAGTAATAATAAATCTACAAATATATAAAGTATAAACTATACATTGTGGAGCTAACTATGAGAAAGTTTCCAAATTACTAATAGATACAATTTAGTAGTACCATTAATTTTTAATTTTTGAAATGTAACTGGACATAATGATGTCTTTTTAGGCTTTGTTAGCATCAATATTCATTAGGCTTCTATGGAGTTTTATGGAAAATTGTGTACTAATTTTTTTAATTTTTAGCCCATAAATTTAGAGGGGTTTATTGGAAGGTGGATTTTAATGGATTTAGAAATCCTTA
>OVBA01006583.1:374-16608 GCA_900406435.1 Lepidium aucheri
GTTTGAGAATTGTGATAATTGTCCTAGGTGGGTCGGGTCTTAAATAAATGTTGTTTATTAGTTTTCCTATTAGAATTGGGAGGATTGTTTTTAATAAATATCGATTAGGATAAGGATATAATTATGATAATCTCGTAGGCGACATAATCTCTTATAATTAATTAATAAATAATATTTAATCTAGATAATAATAATTAATTAATTAATTATATAATATTATTAAAATATAATTGTGTGACAAATATTATGTGAAAATATTTCCTAGTAACAATACAACCTAATGCAAAACAGACAATATAACACAATATCTAAGTTAATGCTATGCTTTTATTATATAAGAGATATGTATATTTATAAAATAAAATAAAAAAGAAAAAATAGTAGAAAAGACTACGAAAAAATATTAATTTAACCTTGAACTTTTCGAAAATAATTGACTAAACTTTAAATTTTGGATGTAGTAGACTAAATCTTTAATTTTTGTTGACTTTTGAAAAAAAAAATTTCAACTTTGGGTTGACTCGACCAATTAAACCTGTTGTTAATCTCAAATCAAAATTTCCTCTAAATTCGAAAGCCGAACTGAGTTTGGAAGTTCGCATCCACTTCTTATCTTATTTCTGAAGAACCCGTAAGCTTGACTTTCTTTTCTTTTTTAATAATGAGATTGAATTAGTCGGTTTGAAATTTTATTTTCGATACTTCAAACCGATGAATTTAAGCTCATTCTTGTAAAAAAAATCAAGCTTATAGATTCTTCAGAAGGAAAATAAGAACTAAATCGAAGTTCCAAAATCAATTTGACTTTCGAATTTAGAGAAAATTTTGATTTGGGATTAATGGAATGTTCAATTTGTCGAGTCAACGCAATTACACAAAATTGAGATTTTTTCAAAAATTAATAAAAATTAAGGGTTTAATCAATTACATCAAAAATTTAAAGTTTAATCAACCAATTTCAAAAAATTTAAGGTTAAATTAACATTTTTTTTCCAAAAAAGACTACTTGAAGGATGTTTTTTTTGTAAACATAAAATTTACCCTTAAAATATGTTACTTTTTTTTTTTGGGTAAAGAAAATATCTAAAAGACAAAGCTCTTTTCCTTGAAATTTCTGTGTTGATGTGAACGACGATCCCTTGCCCAGCGCACAAGTTTCATCGCCTTCCTACTGAACCCCAAATTTCCAAAATCTCTTCCTTCTCATTTTTTTTTTTGTGATTAAGGCATTTTATTTTCAGATTTCGTGATTCGGAATTCAAAATTTTCATCAAAAGTTATGGTGAAATCGGCGGACGGTGTTGGTGGTTCTTCTTCTTCAGTGGCTCCATTCTTGAGGAAATGTTACGAGATGGTTGACGATTCTTCTACTAATTCTATTATCTCGTGGAGTACAAGTGCAGACAACACTTTCGTTATCTCGGACACGACCGTCTTCTCTGTTCAACTCTTGCCTAAATACTTCAAACATAGCAACTTCTCTAGCTTTGTTCGTCAGCTCAATATCTACGTTTGTCTTTCCTCCTTTCAATTCTTCCAATCGGCTCGTTTTAGTTTCGTTGATTTGCTCGTTTGATGTTTGGGCTGTTTCTTGCACAGTTCTGATTTCGTAGTTTGGTGTGGAACCTTGAGAGTACAACATATTACTAGTATGATTACTTGCCGTTGTATTATTGAGAAAAATTACAGTTTAGATATATTATAAAGTATCAGTCTCGCGTTTAGATCATTAACTGTGATATTTGACGCATGAAGAAAGATGTTTAAGTCAACTCCTATGCACTGTATTTTAATCTGGAACAGTATTTAGAGACAACATTTTAGCTACATCTTGAAGACTTTTGTACCTGAGATATTGTCGATGTAGAGAGAATTTGGTTGATCTAGTTAAATCTGGCTCATTCGATCTCTGTGTACTCAAGCCTGATTATTGAGTGTGGGGGGTTTTATTCCTTGTCATCTCTCACAACTTGTTCAAGCTCTTTTGCACTTCTAACCATTATGCAAAATGTTGCTTTGGGTTTTCAGGGTTTTAGAAAAGTTGATGCAGATCGTTGGGAGTTTGCAAATGACGGGTTTGTCAAGGGTCAAAAGGATTTACTGAAGAATGTTATCAGGAGGAAAAACGTTCAAAGTAATGACCAGAGCAAACAGGAGAGTAAAAGTACAACAGACGCTCAGAAAAAAGTGGAGAAGAGCGAATTGTGGAATAAAGTTGATATCTTGAAAGGCGATAAAAAGGCATTGGCGCAGGAGTTGATTAAAGTTAGGCAGTACCAGGAGATCACGGACACTAAAATGTTACACTTAAAAGACAGAGTTCAAGGAATGGAAGAGAGTCAGCAGGAGATGCTTTCCTTTTTAGTAATGGTTATGAAGAATCCAAGTCTCTTAGTTCAGTTGCTTCAGCCTAAGGAAAAGAGTTGGCGAATGGCGGCAGAAGGAGCAACTATTCTAGAAGAGGTGACTGACGAAGGAGAAGCAAACTCATCTGGTCTGCCTTTAGTAACATACCAACCAGCATCAGACACTGGACCAGCAAAGTCAAGCTCGAACGACGTAAACGATTTCTTGAGAAACGCCGATATGATGAAATTCTGCTTGGACGAAAATCATATGCCATTTATCATACCTGATCTATATGATGATGGAGCATGGGAAAAGCTTTTGTTATTGAGCCCTTCGAAGAAGAAGACGAAGAGGCAGGAGAGCCATAATATAAAGAAGGGAAAGGATGATGCAACATTGGAGGACGAGGACGGAACAATGGAATTAGACAAGAGTCATACGCTCGAGTTAATACTAGAAGAAATGGAAAAATCAGACGACTTTGAATTTGGACAGCTTACGCCTGAGAGATCTAGGAATCTGGAGATTATGACAGAACAAATGGGATTTCTGGCTTCAGATGAATAAGCAGCATAAGTAGAATACCAGATGCATTTTTGAACATATCAGCCTCAAACTTTTGTCATGGTACTCTATATAATGAAGAACCATGTATTAGGCTCTGGAATATTATTATTTTCACCAGAGAACTACATGTATTCTTATAGATATGTTAGCATTCTACTGAAACACATGGTTGATGATGATATACTTCCGCCATCATTTCGAGTTGTCCGAACCTAAAATGATAATGCTTTGGATAATCCTAAATATCCTATGATTATCCTATTCGATATAGTTTTTGAAAGACCTGACGGATTCGGGTTTTACCCGTACAACTCGAACGAGCTAAATAATTCTATACCCGCGTTAGAATGCGGGATTTGATTATTTTGATTGTTTTTCTAAACTGCCTTTATTTAGGTTGTTAGATTCGTGTTGATAATTTAGACTAAAATGTTTTAGAGGCCCGAAACCGAAACAAAATCAATCCAGAATACCAAATCAGAAGAACCGAACCCAACAAAATAGCATAAATGGATCATAAATCTATGTACCCGGCAAACCTAATTTAATCCCAGACAAAACTGAATCAATAACCGAATTTGTATCTTATTTATTTTTATAATTTTAGGTTTTTTCTTTTGAAATTTTTCTTTTGAAATTTTTATTATTTTTAATTTTTTATATAAAATTTTATAACAAAACTCACCTTAAGCCTACTTTTAAGAGTAGCTATGAACCATATGTTAGTTTTATCTTATAATTTATAACACGTCCAAAATAAAAGTGTCTTCCCTTTTAATAATATATAATGCTAGGATTATACCCGCATTATAACGCACAATTTTATTGTTTTGATTGTTTTTTATATCGTGTTCATTTAGCTTGTTAGAGCCGTGTTAATATTTTAAAATATTATTTTTTTGAGATTTTGTTTGAAAGGCCAGAAAGCCAAACCAAAATCCATCCGTATTAAAGGAACCAAACTCGACAAAATCCTTAAATAGGTAATAAATCTATGTACCCAAAAAACCGACCCGAAACCCGAACTCGAACCAAATAAAAAAATTTAGTTTTTAGAGTTGTTCAATTATTTTTTAAAATTTTTTTATATAAAAATATCTCAACCCGAACTCGATCTATACCAAATCAAAGCATATCCGAAAATAAAAAAACCCAAGTAAGTTGCAAATCGAAAGAACCAAAATATCAAATTAGAGGAAACAAACCTGACAAAACAAAAGAAATAGATCCTAAAATCTATGTACCCAGAAAACTGAATCCAAACCCGAAGCGAAATCGAATCAAGAGCTGAACTTAACTTAATATATTTTTCTTTAGTTTTTTTAAAAATTTTTGTGTTTTTTCTATTAGATATTTATTGTTCTAATTATATTTCTAAACTTGTTTATTTAGATTATTAGACTCATGTTGATATTTTGGAATATTATTTTCGAGATATTGATTTAGTGGCCCGAAACCTGAACCGAAATTGATCCGATTTAGAAGAACCGAACCAGAAAAAATTCTTAGATGAGTCTTAAATCTATGTATCAAAAACCAAATGTTAGCCCGAACCCGAACCAGAAGGAAATCATGAACAAAATTTTAGGTTTTTAGAGTTTTTCTTTAATTCTTGTTATTTTTAATTTTTATATTAAAATACTCGAAGCAAATGATATCCAAAAAATAAAAATACCCGAATAGGTCTTAAGTAAAAAAATAAAAATACCGAATTAGAGAAATCGAAGCCTACAAAATAGTAGAAATAGGTCCTAAATCTACTTATCCAGAAAACCGAATCCAAACTCGAACTGGAAATGAATAAAAAACCGAATTTAACTTGATATATATATTTTAAACTCGTGTTCTTTCAAGTTTGTAGACACGTGTTGACATTTTAGAATATTATTCTCGAAATATTGTATTGGAAGCTGAACCGAAATCGAAACAAATCAGAGGAATCAAAACCAAATAAGATAAAATATCCAAATAGATCTTAAATCTATGTACCTGAAAAACTAAATTCAAACCATAATCAAACCAAATAAAAAACCAAACCTAAACATCATTCAATAACGTAATTATTTTGTTGTAACTAAGGTCCGATGAACTACTTAACTAGATCGCTTGAGCAAGTAATAGAAATTTGCACAGAGTATTTAACGAGTTCCGTCACAAAAGACCTACATCTCGCTGGAGTCCTCAAACTTGAACTCCGGAATCCACCAAATCACCGATGAACTCAAAACCGAGTTCGATCTGGTTACACCTATCAACTCCTAGCTCACTCAAACCTTTCTCTCTCATGATACAAATCTCTCTATCTCTCTGTTCTTTCTTTTCTCTCTCTAAAACCCAGAAAATAAACCTAGAAGAAGAATGTAACAACCCCCGAGATAAGATTCTAACTAACCCATTGTTCAATCGGATTGTTAGATCTTGAATCGATTGAAACAACTTACAACAACCTCACAGTTTTCAGCTGAACTAACAGGAGAAGACGGTGTAATCTCATTTATGGATAAGGCCGGTTCAATGTCTAACTACCGGTTCTATTTTAAACCTTAAACATTGAACCGAATTGCAGGGTAACCATCTATGATCTTCATAAACTTGAGACCTTCCGTTTATCTTAGAGTCTTCATAACACTTAGAAGAATCTTGATTGATCTTGGCTATTACACCTTCAAATCTCCACCTTAGACAAGATCATAAATAATTGGTGGATCAATCTTTCCTTGTGCTTAGTTTCTCGTTACTCGAAGCAAATTTAGTGCTTCTTGCAACTTGTAAATTGGAAGTACTTTAGTGAAGAGACTGTTGTGGAAGGAGATCTATTTATCAAATAGACTGCTGTTGAAGCTGCTTCAGCCCAAAACTTTTTGTCTAATCCACTCTCACTAAGCATGTATCTGACTTTTCTCATCAACGTCCTATTCAACCTCTCTGCAACTTCGTTTTGTTGCGGTGTGTAGGTACAAGTTATGTGTCTAACTATGTCTTCCTTCCTGCAAAACTCATCAAACTCGTGATTGCAAAATTCTAAACTATTATCAGTCCTTAGCCTTTTAACCTTTATGTCTATTTAGACTTCAACCATGGTCTTTCATTCAATGAAGCTTTTGAATGCTTGATCCTTAAACCTGAGAAAATAGATCCAAACCTTTTGAGTGAAATCATCAGTAAGTGAGATAAAATACTGACATTTTACTTACATGAACATTTGGGGAGCCCCAAAGATCTAAATGTATGTAGTCTAACTTCTCCTTTGTGACATGCTTTGTTGTACTAAAATTGATCTTGTGAGTCTTGCCATTCACACAGTCTTCACATAATTCCAATTTTATGGTTTTACAACCATCGAAGCACCCTTTCTTCGCTAAAACTTGCATTGCATTTTGAACAAGGTGACCCATTATACTATGCCAAAGCTGGAATTCGTTGTTCTTGACTTGAAGAGCTTCACGTTTCCTTTGGGTATCTTCAGATATGCTTGACCTTGCATTGCATGCTTCAGCTGTGTTGGCAGATGCTTGTAGAATGTACAAGGTTCTTTTTTTTATCCCTTTTTTATGACTGTGCATCCCTTTATTATCTTTAGAATGCCATCTTTGCTCTTAAACTCACAGCCTTTTTCTTCTAGAGTGCCAAGAGAGATCAAATTTCTTGAAATCTCTGGTATATAAAAAACATCATGGAGAACAAACGTTGTATTGTCACTGTTGGTAAAACAAATTGAACCTGTACCTTCAACCTTACAATACATTTCATTCGCCATTCTCTTTTTGCCTCATTTCTGCTCTTTGTAATCCATGAACAGATGCTTGTGTGGAGTCATATAGAAGGAACAACCTGTATCCAAAATCCAATCATTATCATCTATATTACTAAATGACAGATTTACCTCAGATGCTACAAGTCCAACGAGATCATTTGAATCATCTTTGGCTAATGATGATTCTCCTCTTTGTTGTGCTTGATTGTTGTTCTTATTTCTTTCAACCCACTTGTAACGTTATTTCTTATAATGTCTTGTCTTTCCACATATCCAGCATCCTCCATTTTTCTTGTCTTTGGATTTTGATCTTGACCTTCATTTACTCCTATCTATGAATGATACTTTTCTTGTATCGGATCTTCCTCTTATTAGTAAGCCTTCTCCATTTGATCTAGTAGCTTGACCAGATTTCTTGAGCTTTTACTCCTTGGATTTGGCTGCACTAACGACATCATCTACCTTGAGCTTATCCTTGCTATAGGTCAATGTTTCACTCAGGTGATCATACACTTCTGGTAGCGACTTCAGAAGAAGGATTGTCTGGGTTTCTTCTTTGATATCTATATGCAAATGTCTAAGATCTCCTACTAACTTCAAGAAATCATCAACATTCTGATCTATAGACTTCATATCATCCATTTGAAAAGCATAAATTTCTAAATATGAGTAAATTCTATCAGGAAGAGTTGTTGGAAGAAACAATTTATCGAGAGTTTCGACTGTATTTGCTGCTGTTTGACAATTCTTGATCTTCCTGAAAATCTTGTCATCAACGGCTAAGAAGATTGAATTAAGTGCTTGTTCATCTTTATCCAATCTTGTTTCTTCTTCTTTTTTTTTCTACAGTTTCTTTTTCTCTTTTGGCTTCTTCTCTCATTCCTCTGTTAGTTCTCACAGTGTATGTGGTTTCAATACACTCTTTAATCCTTTAACCGTGAGACTTGCAATCATTCGCTTCTTCCATATCGCCTGTACCATCGAAGATAGCTATCTTTCATTTGGTCTTGTTGCTCGTCATATTGAACTCTGATGACTCCACCAAAACTCAGCGCTCTGATACCAGTTGTTGTAACTAAGGTCTGATGAACTACTTAACTAGATCGCTTGAGCAAGTAATAGAAATTTGTACAGAGCATTTAACGAGTTCAGTCACAAAGGACCTATGTCTCGCTGGAGTTCTCAAACTTGAACTCCGGAGTCTACTAAATCACCAATGAACTCAAAACCGAGTTTGATCTGATTACACCTATCAACTCCTAGCTCACTCAAACCTTTCTCTTTCTTGAAACAAATCTCTCTATCTCTCTATTCTTTCTTTTATCTCTCTAAAACCCAGAAAATGAACCTAGAAGAAGAATATAACAACCCCCGAGATAAGATACTAACTAACATGTTGTTCAATCAGATTCTTATATCTTGAATCGATTGAAACAACTTACAACAACCTCAAAGTTTTCAGCTGGACTAACAGAAGAAGACGACGGTGTAATCAGATTTTTTGATAAGCCATGTTCAGTGTCTAATACTGGTTCTATTTTAAACCTTAAACACTGAACCGAATTATAGGGTAACCATTTGCGGATCTTCATAAACTTGAGAGATTCCTTTTAACTTAGAGTTTTCACAACACTTAAAAGAATCCTTATTGATCTTGGCTATTAAACCTTCATATTTGTTAATCTAAACAATAATAAATAACAATAAATACTACACGTATAATCAAATACAATTTCAATTGTTTAAAATAAATTTTAATAGAAAAGATAAATAAAAGTC
Source organism: Lepidium aucheri (assembly GCA_900406435.1). Taxonomy (NCBI): domain Eukaryota; kingdom Viridiplantae; phylum Streptophyta; class Magnoliopsida; order Brassicales; family Brassicaceae; genus Lepidium; species Lepidium aucheri. Next base: position 8,824 of record OVBA01006583.1, read on the forward strand.
AGAATGTATTTTTAGTTCAACTAATGTTTTTTATTAAAATCTTAAAATAATTTTGAATTTTTTATATAAAATTTTATAACAAAGCCAACCTTTATCCTATTTTTAAGGTTGTTACAAACTATAATTTAATTTTATCCTAAAGTTTATAACACGATCTAAATGAAAGTGTCTCCTGCTTTAATATATAAGATTTATAGTTATATACAATTGTATGTTTACTTAAATTCTATGATATCTTATTTATATACTTTAAAAAATCAAAAATTTTAATCAATATAATTTGTTCACTTTTTAACCGAAAAACTTAAAGTTGAGTAAACTTTATTCCAACTTGATCCAATATAGATTTGTGTTTAATTTTATAACTATATTATTTAATAGAATAATCTATATCCAAATAGAATCCGATATTCGAGTTCGACATGCATAGGTGAAAATTTCTTGTTTACCCGCCCCACCCAAAGGACTATTTCGCGGCCACATAAACCTAAAAATAAACATAAACTAAAAGTTATAAATGGCGATTTAGCGATTTTAATGGTGATTCTTTGATAACAGATTTTTATGGTGTTTTCAAATCCTATTACACTAGTGTGTTGGTGTAGTATAATAGGTGTCAATCTAACTGGGAATGTAGTTAACACTCAGAATACAGTAAACTATTCTAATTCAAGCCAATCCAAGTTTGGTTTGTCTAACAACCTAGATCGTATTTTAAAATAAAAATAAACAAATCAATTAGCAATAACAAAAAAATTAAAACAAAGCAATAAGCAACAATGTAAAGAGTGAATTTAACACAAGATAAGAAAACAGGTTCCTGAGGAGTGAGTTTCACGGATCAGCGTGACTCTTGAACCAACAACGACTTGACAATACTCAGTAAAGCTAATCTCTAGGCAGCGAGAACGATAACAATGAATCCACTCTCGTGGCAAACAAACTCGAGTTGACTACTAACAGACCATATTCCCATAAGCGTTTTATAATCTACCCGGCATGAATGATCAACCTGCTTAAATCCAATTCACACCGCGGACAATTGATCCCTCAAGCTGAGTGTGTAAATCCCTGAAGAGGTTCAGTCAGACGCTCTATCAAACAACGATCAGATGCTAGAGCGTCTCAGAACAAACTCTAGTTGATCAGAATAGAGCTAGTAATTAACGCACCAAAATAGAAGAGATCCTAACAATTCTAACCTCAAGCACCTAGAAAACCTAAGATTCACGCTGATCTAACTCATCCCTCAAGAGCCCTAGATAACTACTCGGAATTCATCAAATTAGCGCTAAATATGAAATCAAAATTAGGCAACATAAATCTAACACTCGAATGACAATTAAAATCAACACTGAATGTAAAAACTGAATTGCATAAAAACATAAAACTCAAATCAAATTTTGTTCTGGAATTACAAAAGAGCTAATGTTTGCTCACTCGAAAACAACAAAAACTCACTCGGAATAGAAAAACAGATAGATCCCAAAAGTCATCCCCACTCGAAGTATATAGATAATTTCAGCACAAACATAAGTACAATTCAACCTAGTAAGAAAAAGCCCAATCTTAAGTGAATCTTGAAGCCAAGCTCGACCCAGACGCGGATCAGGTCTATGATCAGAAACCTTGCATCTCAAGATACAAAACAATCGAATCCATTTCGAGCTTAGTAACTCGATATGTACTTGCGCTTCACCTGTTGTCTCCCAGCTTCAATCACACTTCGATTCTCACGTGCAGCTCTCCTCCACTTCAAGTCTATCGCCACCCCCTATCTGTACTCGAGTCTAGGGTGAAGCTCCACTTCAGTAGTTGTGTCCAAGCTCATCATCCGGTCCCAATGCATCCACAGCTTCCAGAGTGCTCAAAGTGTGCTCTCCGAGTACCTATAACTCTTTTATGCAACATGTATGCAATTCTACGCAATGCATGAAATATAAATCTAAAAGACATCTAAAATGGCGCAAACATTGTGAATACGAATCTAAAATGTGCAAAACAATACCTCTAAAACACACTAAAATACACATATATCAACTCCCCCAAACTTATTCTTTGCTTGCCCTCAAGCAAACAGACAAGTAAAAATTCGAAGAGGAAGTCGCTTAACGGGGATTCATAACCAAAGCAAGCTGATTCAAATGCTAAATCAATGTCCTGTTTTGATGTTCTAGGCTGCAGTACTAAACAAGTCATACTCTGAAAACGTTAGCCATGCTGATCACAGTTCAATCTAAGTTAAAGCTCAACCTACGATTGCATTCAAACACACCATTCCTTTTCAATTCAATCCAAACTGTGAATCAAGCTATGCATCTTGTGAGAACTCATTTGGCAAAGGGTGGTCTAAGAGATTAGATTGATCTCTTCAATGTATTGGCTCATCAAATCTGCACAAGGATCACTCAGAATGGAATAAGCTTTAGCATAAGGCTAAAGGTGAGAACCAACATATGCATACAGAAACAAAGTTTCATCTACCCGGTGCACCCAACTCGAGCTCAAACCTATTCATTCTAAAACCCAAATTGCGATCCTAATTCTACCCTTTTAAACCAAGAAGGGTTTTCTTTCTTTCTTTCAGCCAAACGGTAAATAAGATCAACTCAGAAACTTCTTTTGCATTGATGATTTAAGGAGAGAGATTTAATAACTCAACACTTCTAGCGGTTTTGGATCATAACTCACAACAGCTCTGGTTCTATTTTCACTTCAAAAACAAAAGACACTTCAAGCTTTGTCTATCTTTTCTTTCTTAGAACTTAATTCCGAATTTTAATCTCTCAAAACCTTTACCAGAACATATATACATTTTGTGCCCTTTCTCCCCTTAGATTCTTTAACTTATACCCTTATTCTTTTCTTCATTCCTTTCCCAATCATAGTAATCAACTATCCATACCCGTAAACCACTTACGCCTAGTCTGATTCAAAAATTGTGAACCAGATACTACATAAAACCTTGTTCCTATCGGCACTCACCTAACACTTTATACCAAGATTATTCCAAAAATAGGTCTCACAGTCACACAACAAGCAACGCAGGGTTTGTAAGGAGGTAGGGGTCAAGGTGGGAGTCTACTCGAATTAACATGTTAGAAACAGATGGTGAAAGGAAATTCGAGTATTTTGTGATCCACAAGTTCAAACTTAATGTATAGACTTGATAATTAAGCATTCATTTCAGGTTATCACTTAGTAAGGAGTGGCGTCAATCATAGCAAAATTTAGCAAAGTTATGAAACAGAGACTAAACATTCCCAGCATGGTGCATTTTTACATTTCAGACCAGAAAGCAAGCCGCAAACAACATTAACCCAGGGCAGTGAATTTAGCACAAAAATCAGCAGGCTTGCGAGGTGGAATCATCATTATCCCCAATACATAACTACACTTGGTCCTAAATAAGTACAAGTTACATTACACTCTATTTTTGTAATTTTTTTTTATGTCTTACATGTATGCATGAAAATAGAAAATAAGAACAAAGAAAACGTGATCAAATACTATCTAGAATCCTCCCCCAAACTTAATTCACACAGTCTCTTGTGTGTATAAAAGCGTGAAAGAGAATTCTAGATCAACAGACAATAAACAAGCATGCAGTGGTATATACAAAAGAGTGTAGAATAGGTACCTTCGCCTAACAGTTTCCAAACAAAGCCCACCCGGCGGGATCCATATCCATACTGTCATCGTGAGGTTGAGGTTCATGTTGGTAGTATGAGAAGCTCGATGTACCCTCTAATGGATCCAAGAAGTTCATAGTCGGTTGTGCCAAAACGTCTTGTGGTTAAACTTCTGTACCGAAATGTTGTGGCGCATTGCTTGTGCTTCTTCTTCTTTGGGTCCTGGTTGATGATCTCTTGCGCAATGGCAGTTTTGCACTCGCCTTTGGTTGTGACTCCAAAGCGCCAGGAAGAGCATAGTTGTACACAGAAGTGTAAGGTTCCAACGAATGCCCAAAGTCTTCAGTCGTGTTCAAATCGAAATGTGGGTTTCGAGGGAGTATCTGTGGCTGCTCAAAATGTTGCGCTGTTTCCTGCTGCTTAATCTGTGGCATCGGTCGATGGGTGTGTGCTGATGCCCTGCGAGGTTGTTCTGATGATGATCACCGATTAGATTGTCGTGAGGTGGAAGCAGAGCGTCTGAAAGCTGGTGTAGTTGGTTCTCTGAGGTCTGGAGGAGTCAGACGCCTTTCTCGCCGAGAGCTGGAGCTGAACTTAAGCGAGTTAAACAAGTTGGTGAGGTTGCTGATCTGCTTAGCGTTCCATTTACACAATCTCTGCAGAAGACCAATACGCTTGAGAGCAGCCTCCAACACCTTTGACATTCTCTGCTTGTGATACTCATCAAAATAGTAGCACTCTGGCTCTCCTAGGTCTTCTTTAGCTGGTTCAGCTTCTTGTGTCGGTCTGCTTCGTTGAACTCGAGTTCCAGTAAGGGACTCCGCTGCAGGCAAGAACACAACATTCATTTTGAGTGCAAGCGCGGTTTACTCTGTGTTTGGGAGCTAAATCCTGTTGCACCTGTCAGCCTGAATTTGTACAACCAGACACCTCTGCGCGGTCCCTTCTTCAAAATCTTGTGCTGCACAAGATAAGCGATGTCAATATATTTTGGAGCAATAGGTTTCGACTTAATGGTCACGCTACATGCTTCCAAGATTCTTGTGACAATCCCGCCAATACATATCGTTGCTTTCGCCTTGTCTTGGCACAATCGAGCCCACCTCTTATAGCTCACCAATTGCTTTATCAGTATTTCGGCGAACCCGTTGTTATTTTTGTTGCCAGTGAAATGCATATCATAATCAACGCTGTTGAGTAAACTTTTCAACCCTTCGTCGATCATTTCGAGCTCAGGTCGCCTAATATTTCCTGCTTCGTATCTGGCAAAATAGGTGAATGCAACCACCTTGTGGAAGTAGCGGATAGCAGGATTCCTTATTTTTGTGCATTTGATCTCTGAAGAATTATACATAGCTGGACCTGCTATCAATTTCCACAGAAAGTTTAGCTCTTCTCGGTCGAAATTAGTATCGCGTCAATCCGATGAGCATAGAGCAAAAAGTTGCTCAAACTCTAACGCGAAGAAAGAGTAGTTGATACCGTTGATGACGAAGTCTAGCGCCCCAAAACCATCTCTGCGCCGCAACCTCTCTTCTTTAGAAGAATACTCTTTCAGCTCAACTGAGGCGAGAAACTGTATTGTTTCTGACTTGTAAGTGTTTCGTGGGTGACAAACAAACTGCATCAACCCACAATTTTCAAGCATTAGATCCATATCTTTGACGATGCCAAGCTGCATTATCGTTTCCCTGTGGATGTATTTTGTGCTAGCTACATTCATTACCCTGAAATCTTTGAGAGCGTCTTGACAACTCACTGTCTGTGGCATGCTCTCCATAACCCAATCATCAATTCCGTTGTCATTTTCTTCTACGCTACTACCATCTCCCGAAGAAACATTTCCTTTTGGTTCTTCTATGATGGCTTTGCCCTTTCGTCTGGCGACTCGACTCTGCTCCACTAGCTCTGGCAGCGAGTTGTTATCTTCGACGTCTATTGGGGACTCCTCCACCATAGATCATGTTAACCTTCGTCTAGATGAACCTTCTCCTGATTTCCACATTCTGAGACTCGAACTGGTTTCAAGTGTAGCGTTGTTGTGTATGCACGTAGCCGAGTCTGGCGGCAGCGCGTGACGATGGCTAAAAGCAGCTTGTGGTCTCGTGTGCTAAGCACGAAATCAACTTAGCATGAAGGGTGAACACGTTCTCGGCTTCAGGTAAATGGGAACACACGACTTCAACTAGGCGGTAGAGGAGACACTCGAAATCGTCTTGGCGTGGAAGAGAACACTCAATTTCAACTTGGAGTTGAAGGGGCAGCTCGAAATCAACTTGTCTTTTGAAGAGACACTCGATTTGTTATGAGCAGTGACAAGCAACACTCGATCTCAGCTAGGATTTGAAAGACACACTCGAAATCGGCTCTGTGTAGGAGGAGAAGCTCGAAATTAACTTGGTGTTGGAAGAGACACTCGAAACCGACTTGGTATTGAGTATAACACTCGATTTTAACTCGGTGTGGATGAAGACACACGCGATTTCGGCATGGATTTGGAAGAAACACTCGAAACTGGCCTTGCGTTAGAGGAGCTCGAAACTAGCTTTGCGTGAAAGAGGACACTCGATTTGAGCAATCTGCAAAGGGAAATTCACACAAATGAGCTTGAAAGAGAAGAAAGTGAGCTCGAATTGAAAAAGCTTTTTTCGTGCTTTGCATAAGAGAGAAGAAGACGATAGTAATGAGAGATATGGTTGGTATGGAGCGTGATAGAGTTGTGCAGATTGTGTAGGAAAGGGGGAGACAATGTTATGTGGTGTGCATGTAAGATTACCTCCCTGGTCCCACTCAAAATCAAATCGAGTCTTTTCCATTTTTTTTTCGAGCATGGGACTGGTGCTCCTGATTCGTGTATCAAAACAAAAATAATCATAGTGATAGAAAAGAAAAGACTCAAAATACGGATAATTATAACTAACTATTCACAAGGATATCATGGGATTGTCTCCCAAGTGCGCTCGTTTAAAGTCACTGAGCTTGACTTTCACACCCTTCAGAGGTGAGTTGGTTCATCAAGAGAAACAAAGGTTCTCTCGGGAATGGTCTCATCAGCTCGGTATAGCTTGATACACTTGCCATTTACAATAAAATCACTGCCACCTTTGTTGATTAGGGTGACAGCTCCATAAGGTAAAACTCCCTTGACTCGGAATGGATCAGACTATCTCGACTTCAGTTTCCCAGGGAACAATTTAAGTCTAGAGTTAAACAGCAGCACTTGATCACCAGGTGTGATCTGCTTGAGTGTAATCTTCTTGTCATGGAAAGCCTTAGTCATTTCCTTGTACACTTTCGAGCTCTCATACGCCTCAACTCTGTCCTCTTCTAACTCATGTAGATTCAAAAGTCTTTTCTCCTGAGCAGTCTTCAGATCAAAGTTAATGAACCGCGTAGCCCACAGTGCCTTCTACTCGATCTCTACTAGCAGATGACATGATTTCCCATATAGCAGCTAGAATGGAGTTCTTCCAATTGGAGTCTTGAAAGCTGTTCTATATGCCCACAGTGCGTCATCTAACTTTACTGCCCAATCTCATTTTGATACTCCCACAACTCGAGCTAGAATAGCCTTGATTTGCTTGTTTGACACTTCCACCTGACCAATGGTTTGTGGATGATAAGGCGTTGCTACTTTATGCGTAACTCCATTCTTCTTCAGCAGATTTTCAAACACCTTATTGATGAAGTGTGAGCCTCCATCGCTGATCACACATCGAGGCACTCCAAATCGAGGAAAAATGATGCTCTTGAATAGCTTGATGACGACTTTAGCATCATTTGTTGGACTAGCTACAGCTTCCACCCACTTTGAGACGTAGTCTACTGCAACCAGAATATAACAATTTCCATGAGACGGTGGGTTGAACAGGCCCATGAAATCAATTCCCCAATAGTCAAATACTTCAACTTCCAAAATCGGGTTCTGTGGCATTTCATTTCTCCTGCTGATATTACCCATTCTCTGACACGGATCACACTTGGAGATGAAATCTTGAGTGTCCTTGAACACAGTAGGCTACCATAACTCTGATTGCAAAATTTTCTAAACAGTCTTGAATGTGGCAAAATGTCCACCGTAAACTGACCCATGGCAATGTTGCAGAACTCCCTGAACTTCTTCCTCTGCTATGCACCTCCTGAATAACCCATC